>QBDW01001409.1:0-50498 GCA_003261595.1 Maconellicoccus hirsutus
AAAAAAAAAAAAAAAAAAATTACAAAAAAAATAAAAACAAAAAATACAAAAAAATCAAGAATTAATTTGATTTTTTATAGAGAAAGTGAAGTTGATTTTATCCTGTTTTTATCCCTTTTTTGAATTTTTTCTCGTTATATCTAATTTAAATTGTTAATTGTTTTTTCCTGGACGCTAAAAGACCCTCGACGCCGGGCGTCGTTAAATAAAGATTTTGTTGTAGTAGTTGTTGTTATAATAATTATTAAAAATATTTTAAATTGGGTAATTTTTTTAAAATTTTTTAATGACATCGGCATAAGATAAGTAAAGCAATTTAATTATTGGACCAAAAAAATGAACAAGAAAGAACAATTGCAAAAAAAAAAGAAAAAAATACTAAAAAATTAAGAAATTGGATTAATTTGATTTTTTAAAGAGAAAATAAAGTCGACTATAATTATTAAAAGTAATTTAAATTAAGTAATCTGATAAAAAAAATAATCGACATAAAATAATTCAAATAAATTAATTATAGGACAAAAGAAAAAAAGAAACGAAATCGAAAAAATTATTGCAGAAAAAAAAATACTGAGAAATTGAGAAGTTGAAATAAGTGAATTCGTTAATAAATATTTAAATATGTAATTTGAAAATTCAATGGGAAAAAACCAAAGATTTCAACAAAGGAAGAAAAAAACAAATAAGATAATACTATATCGCTCTCAAAAATATGTTTTGCTGATTTTTAATAACTTCAACTTTAATTTTACTAATTTCCATGTCAAATTAAAGATTCCAATGAATGTAATTTTTTCAACCAGAAAAAAACAACGTCAGCTCTAATCTGTTTTGTTCATAAAACGAAATCCGAATTAAATTGAATTTCATATTTTAATTCTAATCTGATTTAATCCATTTTTAATTCAAACCAAACATCTAAATTTAAATACAAGAGAAAAAATATTCACTGGGTAAATTTATTTTAAAAAAATAATAAAGGTTAAATCTTGTTCAAGTACATTACAAAAACAAACCTATGATTATAAAATAAAAAATAAAATAGATCTATCTAAAAATCTATAAATTCGAAAAGATAAAAAAATTGAAAAAATAAGCAAAAACCTATCAATAATCGATCTTTTATCGCGCCTTATTTTAACGGTGGTCGCAAAAAAATCAACATCTATCGAATTAAGGCGATAATCCGCAAAAGGTGTTCACAAATCAAAAATTTGTTCTACTCGAAATTTCGTTTCTTCAATTAGGTGTAGATACGCTCTAAAGATTTCCCCAGCGGATTAAAAATAATACCGAATACAAACTTTTATCCAATATTTTTTTCCTTTTTTTTGGCGCGTTGCTGCTTATTCGGCGATATAGGCTAGTGCGGTTGTAGCGAGTGTATTTTTCCAATTCCATCTTCCATTTCGTCAGTGTCATGGTACGACTGTTATCGTCTTCTTTACGTCTTCATACGTTATGAACTCACACCCCATAGCGACTTGCAAAAAAATCAATTTTTATTATTCGCCGCGCGAGTGTTTTTTTTGTACTTCGGTTTTAGGTATCGTGATGGTCGAGGATTTGAGGCTCGAAATTAAATATTTTCCGGGGGTAATTTTCCAGTATCGATTTTAAAAGCGAAATAATCTTCAAAGTGTGTGCTTGGAGCGGAAAAAAGAGCACATGTAAACGTCGCCGAAAAGATGTGTCCACGAAACAACGTTTTCCTTTGATATCACCTCGGCTGGGTTTTTTTCCATGGTTTCACAAAAGCTGGTATGTGTCGATAAACGCGTATACCCTCTTTGCATTTCGCAATTTAATAGGTGTATAAGCGTAGAAAAAAGGAGTGCCAGATGTGAGTGTATTTTACGCGAAACGACGGACGAGTCAAATACGTAACGAAATTGTATTTTTTCCGTTGTTCTCGGAGGGTTTTTTTTGTGTGCTTTTTATGTCTTACATTATCCGGCGAACAAGTACGAAATGACAAAATCTTTTGTTCGAGTATTAAAACAATCGTAAAAGAGGGAAGACGTTATGAATACGTCATGAAAATAAAGTCATAACCGTCTAAAAGAAATAAAAATGGAGAATATTAAAATCACTAACGACTCTATATATCCTTAGTTGAAATTTTTCAATGCGAACGGCTCGTATTACTCTTTCGAGTATATTATCGCCATATAAATATTCTCGAATATATCAATCGGCCTATATAAAGTATAATATACTCGTTATTCGTATACCAGACAATTTATAGCTGGAAATTCGCGATGCAACGGTTAAATATGGTTTCCGGCTTGTAGTGTAAGCAAGAGGTTCGTTTTGGATGTCTCGTAAAGTTTACAACTGTATACGACGAGTACAGAAATTATATTCATCGCGATGTCTTGGTGTGTTTTTTTTCACATCGTAAGATGGATTCGTTTGGAATATTTGTTTGGAATTGTATCAAAACCGAATGAAATATCGATGCGAATTACGCGACGGAATTTTAAGTGTCTTTGGTACGCGGTGTCTCGAAAATTTAATCGATATCGAGGATGCAAGAAGGAAAGGGTGGACATGAAAAGGAAGAGATTGATTTTTACAATTTGATTGGTCCCCTCGAGCAATTTTTCAGTTGGATTTGTTTGGAGTAAGAAAATTCGAAATTTTTCAATAGTACTAAATCACAGAAAAATTTCGAGGAAATAGAGAAATATATTTTTATTGATGTCTCGCAACCAGAAAATCATGGCGTAAATATGTATCAACAGTCGATCTATCTACCCCTTCAACCAAAGTGTGGAAGAAAATTCATCTGCTTGATAATAAAATAGCTTTCCATAGTGTAACGAGTCTATTATTAAATAATTTTGTGTGCAATGATTTAATACAAGTAGCAATTAATTTTGTTAGATTTTTTGCTGAGCAATCCAATATTCGTACATAGAGATTAACTCTCTTCGTTTTATAGAAAAGTCTATAATTACAGTTTCTGGAAATTTTTCTCTTGTACATATTTAAATTGAAATGTTTTTGTGATGTACTTGAAATTTGAAAAAAATTGGGCCTCTTTTCCATATTTTTTTTGGTTTTGATCACAAATTTATATATATTTGATTTCGATGTTTCGATTTTAATTCCTCGATGTTTTAATTTTCATATTCACACTTCGAAATTTATCAATATTAGTATTTTATTATTTCGACATTTTAACAATTCGATACCTAAATTTTGATATTTCGATATTTCAAAATCGATTTTGCAACAATCGATATTAATACATCAATTTATATGTCAATACTTCAATTTTGATATTTCGATATTTCGAAATCGATATTAATACATCAATTTATTTATGTCAATACTTCAATTTTGACATTTCGATATTTTGAAATCGATTTCTTGATAATCGATATCGATGTTTAAATTTTGATATTTCGATATTTCGAAATCGATCTTACAACAATCGATATCGATTCTTAAATTTTGATATTTCGATATTTCGAAATCGATTTTGCAACAATCGATATCGATGCTTAAATTTCAATATCAATACTTCAATTTTGATATTTCGATATTTCAAAATCGATTACTTAATAATCGATATTGATGCTTAAATTTTGATATCAATACTTAAATTTTGATATTTCGATATTTTTAAATCGATATTGATACTTCAATTTTGATATTTCGAAATTTCGAAAACAATTTCTTAATAATCGATATTAGTAGTAATTTCTTTATTGCTTGTACTGTTTTTCTGTGAAACATCTAAAGCATATTGATGCTTAAATTTTGATATCAATACTTAAATTTTGATATTTCGATAGTTTGAAATCGATTTCTCAACAATCGATATTGATACTTCAAGTCGAAGTTTCGATATTTCGAAATCAATTTCTTAGTAATCAATATTGATTCTTAAATTTTGATATCAATACTTAAATTTTGATATTTCGATACTTTGAAATCAATTTCTCAACAATCGATATTGATACTTCAATTTTGATATTTCGATATTTCGAAATCGATTGCTTAATGATCGATATTTATGCTTGAATTTTGATATCAATACTTAAATTTTGATATTTCAATATTCTGAAATCGATATTAATACTTCAATTTTGATATTTCGATACTTTGAAATCAATTTCTCAACAATCGATATTGATACTTCAATTTTGATATTTCGATATTTCGAAATCGATTGCTTAATGATCGATATTTATGCTTGAATTTTGATATCAATACTTAAATTTTGATATTTCAATATTCTGAAATCGATATTAATACTTCAATTTTGATATTTCGATACTTTGAAATCAATTTCTCAACAATCGATATTGATACTTCAATTTTGATATTTCGATATTTCGAAATCAATTGCTTAATGATCGATATTGATGCTTAAATTTTGATATCAATACTTAAATTTTGATATTTCAATATTCTGAAATCGATATTGATACTTCAATTTTGATATTTCGATACTTTGAAATCGATTTCTTAACAATCGATATTGATAGTTCAATTTTGATATCAATACTTCTTAATTTTTGATATTTTGATAGTTTGAAATCGATTTCTCAACAATCAATATTGATGCTTAAATTTTGATACGAATATTAAATTTTGATATTTCGATACTTTGAAATCGATTTCTCAACGATCGATATTGATGCTGAAATTTTGATATTTCGATATTTCGAAATCGATTTCTTAATAATCGATATTGATGCTGAAATTTTGATATCGATATTTAAATTTTGGTATTTCTATGCTTCAAATCGATTTCTCAACAATCGGTACTGATATTTCAATTTCGATGTTCTCATTTCAACATTTCGACTTCGATGCATCAATTTTGCAATTTTGTCTTTTTCATTTTTACATTTCAACTTCTACAATAAATATTGAAAATTTTAAATTATAATACATTGGTTCATTTTCAATCACCCATCTCAGTGGATTTTGAACCACGTAAAATTGTTTTCATCGAGTTGAAAAATTGTTTGCATTGTTTTCCATTTGTTCAACCCAGATGACTAGCGTTTCAACATTTATCAATTTTGAACGTTTCAATTGACTTTAAACAATATTGCTACTTTAAAATCTACTTTGCTCGTCACTTTACGACCTTGTGCTTTTTATTTGTTTCATCACATCGTCATAATACTTCTCTAAGCCGATCCATATCATCTCTTCCTACGCTCTTAATCGTCCCCACATCGATCCTTTCATCTGTACCTCTCGAACCAATAAATTTCTCAAATCCCAAACATCAAAGTATCACCCTTTGCCGATCACCGATTTCACTTGAACTATAAAAATAGCATCTCGGCACGTGTACGACGAACTTTTTATCAATTGTAACTCCTTTAATGAGTTTCGTCGTTTTACGACTCTTCGGCAATAACGTGTCTCGATATAAAAGCGAAATAACCCGACTTCGGCTTCAAGATCCGCGAAAAAGCCTCCGCGGCTTCGCGAGCATTTCAACGAAAGAGAAAAGGATACAGTTATTAAAACCCCGTAATAAAAATAAATTACTTCAGAAATAAAAATTTCACACAATAAAACTCTCACCGCAGTCGTAAACAGGCGACGAGGTGTTTGGTGTAATCCCCCAAATTGAATTATTTCGGTCGCCTCATCGGGCAGAAAATTCGCGTCCTTTGAGCGATTTTTTTCAATTTAAAGCAAACAACGTTTATGTGCGGGCGTTATGATTTAGCACCTCGAATCGTGTCTTCGTACAATGGTCTTGTTACTGGTAAAATGTATCGTAGGTGTTGAATTTTATATGACGCGAGTTTCTCTTGTATATTGTCGAAACTTCGTATAGTACTTATGGGAGTTGTAAATTCGCAAGGTGCTGGACTCGTTTGAAATGTACTTTTCAAGATTTCTTCGCCACCGATAATTTATACAAATTGTACGTTTGTAGCAATTCGAATGAAATTTTTATTATTTTCTCGCACACCGGATACGCACCGATGTAATCAGACCTTTAAAGCGAAAAACCACGTCGTAAATTCCATTTTAATAAATTTTCAAGTATGGAGCACTACCTCGACGGAAACCGCGAGCCATGAATGAATCAAAAGAACAAAGTTACATTTCCGGGAGTAGAAAAATCCGCAAATTCTCGTAGAAATTTCAATCGAAAGGTCAAGATTACACGACGTTGGCTCGAGCTGAATGGACGACGTTACACATCTTAATGGCTAAAACTAGCATCGAGGCTTCGTGACGTAAAAACACGCTCGAATGATTCGCCACAACCACATTGACACAGATCGTCCTTTTGGGTGCCCAAAGCGAGCACACGAGTGGCGACCAAGGGCGCGCGATGCTTCGACTATGATTAATTCGACGTTGCTACGAAGAAAGGCCAAAAGAAACCCGTAGCTTTTCATTTTTGCATTCGATAAAAGCTTCTTGTCGATATCGATGCAATGTCGGTTGCCGATATAGACAACGAAAATAATGAACTTTGTTGGTCGCCTTAGCATCTTATCTAGCTTGGCACATCTTCAAAACCATTAATTTTATTAATACTTCCAAAATACTCTCTCTCTCTGTCATTCATTTAATAATATCTTATTGCAAAATACGATACAGCGCATAAAAATTGTCACGCGTTAATCAAACAACGCGACAATCGCACCGACGACCTTTTTCTTCGTCTCACAAAATGTAGTATTTCGCTAGATGACGAAACTTTCACGTATTGTAAAAAAAATTTCTCCAACGTCCTCGTCACACTTTACTAAATGAATCAGAAAATTAAAAAAACAACTTTGTTCATTATTATCAAGCTTCATTGGTTTGAAAACACGATTATATTCGAATCGACGTGCCAAAACAGCCGTTCCGTCGAATTTTTCCTACCTTTGATTCACACGTTACGAATTTCACTGAATAATTGAGCTCGACTCGGAGCACGTTCATTCAACGATATGGCCTTTCTGCTCCAACAGACGAATTACAAGGTTTAATGTATTGCCGGGCCTGGAATTGACGCAAGAGAAACTTTTTCACTTGGAAATAAGAAAGAAGTTTGAATATTGACAGAAAAAGTTCGCCGAAAAAGATGAGTAGATTTTGAATGATTGGATGAGTCCGAAACATCACTTCCAGATGTTTTTCGTCTCCTTTTATACTTCATGATTTTCATAAGATACGTTTCACGGACAAAAAAAAATGAAAGATGTAAAAACTGAGATGGGAGTAGATAGATTTGAGAATTTGATGGACCAGAAGACCCCCCCAATCCACCTCATTGCGTTGTCTTGTAATAAGTTGTAATGACAAGCTTCAATTATTTTGTTTATTTATTTTAAAAAGACAAGAGCCCAATTAATACCTGCCCAATTGCTCATTCGAGTGGTTACCAAACAAAAAAAAAACTAAACCTTATTAGAAGCTCCAAAGTTGTTGAAAAAAATAAAATTTGATTTATTTTTCAATTTTTAAAAGATGTATTTGTCACCTAACATGAGATTTTTCGTGATAACTCAAAAACTTGAAGAGATACAAACAAAATCTCAAATACTAAGCTTTGCCTCTTTTAATTCCCCACAACTTTTGTTTTAACAATTTTTACCTCAGATTAACTCAGGCACCACAAAATTTACAATAACGAGGGGTACTTTTGAGGCAAAAACACAGAAAATGGAAATTTTCCATTTAACCGGGAAATTTGAGAAAATGAGGGGAATGTAAGTATATTGGATTTCCCATTTTCGCTCAAGGTCAATTCCTCGTCCACACCCCTCTTCCTCTCCATAGGGAATAATCATGGCGAGAAATGAAAGCTGAAATTCTTGACATCTTCATTTAACCCACGAAACGTACAAAAAATTACTTCAACAAGACTCACCTTCTTGCCTCAAAAATCTAAAAAATTTCTCAACAACTCAAAATTTCATTTAATGAGCAAAAATGAGCAGCTGTTTCGTCCCTTTTTTAAACTATGTTATTTCTCTTTTCAGAATCTAAATTAATAAAGAAATTCATTATTTTTTGACGAATTTTCCATTTTTTGCTAAAAAATTTTTTTACATAAAATTTTTTTCAAAGATTTAATTTTTTTTATACATTTTAATTGATTACTTTTGAAAATTTTATTTTATTATTGCAAGTTGAATTTTATGCACATGTACTTTGGTGCCATCTTCATTGTTGAAAAGTTTTTGAAAAAGTGAATAAAATTTTACTTGACGAAAAATATCAAACTAAAGCTCAAATTCAGCTTTTTCTGCCATTTAATGAAATATCAATCTGCCGCAAGGGAAAGTTCAAAAAAAAATTTCTCTAGTCACGGATCCCTTCAAAAACGCAAATTTTCAACACCCACTTGATTAAGTTTTTTAAACAACGTTTATTTATCACCAGATAAACTTTCACAATGATTTGGGAACTTTCCATACGTAATTTTCAATTGAAACTTTCCGCTGGAAATACTCATCGAGGGGAATTTTTCCATCAATTTTTCTTACAAATTTTGCCTTTGTAAAGTTTCCATTTCGATATCTATGTAGTTTCGAAAACAAGTTTGAATTAAAATTTATGACATTTTCTTTTGTAAATTACCGATAAATTTATTTATTTATTTGGGTTTCATTTAGAAGAGAGGAAAATAATGATTAAAGTCTTATTGATTTATATGTTGCAAAAAAAATCTAAAAAAATTTCACTTTGTGAGATAAAAAGAGCCAATTTTTTGGGAATTTTCCTCGAGTTGACATTTTGTTACGAAATATTACCATTTTGAAAAGAATTTTCAAAAGAGTAATCCAACTCGTGGATAAAATCCGAAGGAAAATTCTCATTTAATTTTCTCATTTAATTTTTTTTTACAATTTTTCCGTAATATTTTCCGTCGGTTTTTGTCGAAGAATTCAAGGTTCATAAAAAATCAAAATTCATCGTATCAGCAATTTCGAATTCACTTTTACGCTAATTTTCTTTTATTTTAATAAAATGGAAATACGAAGAATGAAAATTTTATCGAGCGTGAAATACAATTACTCGTGAAAATAGAGAAGGGTTAATAGCCGCTGCGAAGAAACAAGAAAATAGTACTTTCTGATAGCTCATTTCAAAAGTATCTAAAATGCTGCTGCGTATTACTATTTTCTCCTTTAACGTGCCTTTATTGCAACGAAGTCAAGAGACATCTGTTTCGGAGGAAAACTTGGAAAATTAGATCTCAAAATAAAAAAAAAATCGAATTCTGAAATCACGACGAAACTCGGTCAAACGCATTGAAGGTTTCTCATTCAAAACTAATTTAACCCCTTTGCATAAAAATTCCGCATGGATGAAATCCAGGTGCGACGCACGTGTAATAGGGGCAGCTCGATTTGGGAAATTTTCTCCACGACCTGAGATTCGGCCCTTATTTGAAACCACTTGTATGGCAATTTCATAATACATTAAATCTCAGCAAGTTTCACGATTCCAAGAGGTAAAAATGGTTTACGTGTCATTTCCACGTAATGGCCCCCTTTCGAAAGTTACATCTGTTGAAAAGTTGGCAGCCCTGTTAATTCGTGCATTTCATTAATCCGTGAATTGATCATTACAAAAGTTAAACGTTTCGTGACCAAACTTCGAGAAACTTTTTCACGAATATTTCACTCATCGAGGCTCGAAATGCACCTCAAACTCACGCACTTTGAAGATCGCTCGCTAATCGAGCATACGCACTCGAATTCTCGTTAATGGCGAGCTCACGACCTCGATAAACATGTTATTACCGTGTATTGTTCGATGTTATCGCAGAGCATTTATAGCATTTAAAAAATACTCCGTCGCGACTCTTACGACAAGCGGTTCCTCCTTTTTCGGGACTAATTTATTCATCGCGCTGAAAATTAACGCTAGTAATCAAAACAAAAGCTCCCATTTGAGCTTTTAAAAGCATCAGGGAAGAAAGGACCAGCGGAGGTAAACTGCAAAAACAACGGAAACCGAGCAATTTGTAAACTTCTCTATACCATTGAATGTTTCTGATTAAGCTTTTGTCGACTGGAATTACGCGTAATTAAGATTTTATTATGTTTGACGAGTGCCTCCGATTTCGGCGCCGAGATTTCGACGCTAATCAGATCTCCGATGTAGATAGGGAAAGTACGCTTGGCCTTAACGTTTTTACGAATTAATCATTTAAAAATCAAGGTCATATGGGCCCGTTATTACCATACAAACAAGCTGCCATCTAATGGTGTGTTTATTTTCGCGCATGTTTTTAATTATCGTATTTATGTTTTGGCGCGAGTACAAATTCTTCGCGAGTAATTTTTTTGATAAGAGTGAATCTGTGCGGCTCGTGTGACAAGTAAATTTTGTAAAGAACACAGGTACTACCGTGAATATTTGGAGTAGGATGAGGTTAAAGGGGGTGCTCGTTTGATATCAATTTTACGCTAAATACTGTTTTGCCCTTTGGCTTGTAAAAGTATGTAACAGAAATCTCATTAATTTGAAATATGGCTTTAAACCAGGAAACATAATTCTCGTGATATTTTTCAGGAGACGGGATAGATTAAGTATGTAATCATCTTAAACATCAATTTGAAACGCCTACATTTTGTTTCGATTTTATTAAAACATCTTTAAAACATCAAGAAGTCATCGTTCATAATTAAATTGGATAATCTCGATGGCAGATATGTTATCACGTTGATCTACATATTAATAGCAAGTCCGTATTTTTGTCCGGATACGATCTCGAAAACCGCTGAACCAAAATTGAACTGTAATGGCTCATTTGAAAGCTGTTCACGTGTAGTTGTGCACATTTTAAAAGAAAGTCGAAAAAGTTCAACCGAAAGTTGAGAAAAAAGCTTTTGAAGTGTCGACCAATCAGAAGCCGGTATTCGAGGGTTTCGACCAATCACAAGCCGGTTGAACTGTTGCTGAACCAAAATTGAACTGTAATGGCTCATTTGAAAGCTGTTCACGTGTAGTTATGCATGTTTTGAAAGAAAGTAGAAAAAGTTCAACCGAAAGTTACACGTGAGGAACTGTAAGTCACTTCGTGAGCAGGGAAATATCGTTTAATGTTTTATTGATTTCGACCAATCAGAAGCGAGTATTTCAAAATTTTGACTACGCGCTGCTATAGGCGAGGTGGTTGATTAGAAAAAATCTGATGGCAAAAACTCCTGTACCGGGACAAAGGAAAATTCCGGTCACCAAAATTCCTGTAACGATGTTTTTATGGTAAGGATCTATCTAAATACATATATCGAAATATGGAGTGTACCGATTGCCCCATTCAGACTGGTTTTCCAGTCAAGAAACCAGACGACCTTCGCAAATGAATCCGCAACACCAAGTATAAAACCAGTCAGACTGGTTTTCCAGTCGAGAAACCAGACGACCTTCGCATATGAATCCGCAACACCAAGTATAAAACCAGTCAGACTGGTTTTCCAGTCGAGATACCAGACGACCTTCGCAAATGAATCCGCAACACCAAGTATAAAACCAGTCAGACTGGTTTTCCAGTCCAGAAACCAGACGACCTTCGCAAATGAATCCGCAACACCAAGTATAAAACCAATCAACCTGGTTTTCCGGTCCAGAAACCAGACGACCTTCGCAAATGAATCCGTCACACTAGGCACAAAACCAGTCAGACTACTTTTTTCACAAGAATACCAGATGACCTTGGCCAACGAGTCTGCAACACCACCTAACCACTCCAATATGAGCTATTTCATATCAAATCAGCATGAAACTGAATGATGGAGTCGTGGATTTCTTTTTTAAATAAAGACACGAGAGGAGCTCATCAAATGCCGACGAACGATGCAAAATGAAGGTTACTGCAATTGGAATTTTGATATTTTCACGTCTTCACTACAACACACAAACTCGAAAATTGACATTGAGTATAAAATAACCATTCGGAATCCTAATCACAAAATCATTCTTTTCTCATCCGAACCAACAGAAGTAAATTTTCTACCAGAGTATCATCCTTGACAAAAAAAATGCCCCCAACTTTTTTATTTTCGTTTCCTAAAAACACCTCCGGTGGCTCGGAATAAAAAACTAATCCCATAAAAAGCTGGTAAATTTTATGCTCTATAATTTCAGCAATAACATTTTTCCAAGACGCTGCGTTCGCGAATAAAATAAAGACATTTGACTAGATATTTTGTAGACTGAAATAACACTTTTGTCAACTCTTCGCCATACAATCGAGCCCCCTTGAGGCTTGATTTTTGGAGTCGATGTAATCAGCGAGGAATTGATGGTTGGAATTTTTAATTCGGCTTTCCATTTTACATGCGTACCATGTAACCACACGATCAAAAGAACCCTTCGAGGGATAAGATGAGAAGAAGTGAGGCAATCTATTTTCTTCGTACTCTTTATTCCTTATATTCATTTTTTTTCAATTTAAAATAGCGGGTTCCTCTGGTTAATATTTAATTTACATTCAAATTTCAAAACTGCTTTTCTTGAGGGGTAAAAATCATTTATGCGAAACTCCTCGAGATATCCTTCTGCGGTATCATCTATATGTTGCGAATCCAAACATAATGAGTCTTTTTTTTCTACTCTTACAGGTGCCGAGACTGTATAAAATCGCGTTGAAATGGATTTTCAAAAAGCGGTATTTTATGCGGCTTTTTTCTCTCCAGTACTTATCGTATATGGCAAAATATATACTTTTATTCAATAGCGAATACACCGACGATGTTAAGAAAAGGGTGCTTATGGATTGTAAGAGTCATTTCAAGTGTTCCCATCGAAAAGGCGGATAAAAAGGTACTAAATCGAGGTTTAATTTTCGTATTATGTTTTGGCATATATTGACTCGATATATCTAGCTCTTTTACGACGATATATTATGCGGGTAAAATTAGCATTTCCACTTTGTAAATAATCATCGTCGGCGTAGATTTTCTTTGAGCAATTACTCGCTCGGTAACGTATGTGTAATTACTCGCGAGCAGGATTAATGGCGAACTATCAATGTGAAGGCTTTCCGTGTGCCACGTGGTATCTGCCAGCTTATGTCGAGAAAATAATTCGCTTTTAATGTGTCGCATTTGGAAAAGAATAATTTCCTAAAAGGTACATCTGCGACAGCGAGTACGCAGAGGTACTTGAGACACGCTCACTCCGAGTAAATTGCGAATGGCTTTCTAATATTTCCCATATTTCTCCGCAGCTCTGAGTTTGTCACATTTTAAACCAGTATTGATAGTTATTTTTCCATTATTCACTCAACGACGCGAGTTTTTATCGAAATTGAAATATAAACACGGTATTCCAGCGAATACGCCGTAAATGCAACCATTAACGCGATTTCGCTCGCGAAAAGCTCCAACGGGCTTCAGATTAAGGTGCCATTTCCAACGGTATTTTTCACAAAAGAAAATTGCAATTTGTTTCCTTAGTTTTGTGGAGTTCGATTTATTCGACGAGCAAGAGAAAATGTACAAAGAATTCCGGATTTTTAAAACTTTTTTTCTTCATTTACACCAGATTACTTCAAACTTACAGATTGTAAGAGGATCTGGAGATGACGTCGGTTTCCAAGTTTTGTGTCGATTCTAAATTCATATTGTTTTGAGTTTTCATACCTTCGAATGCAGGGGCACGTTCCACTTATAAGGTCAGAGACCCGAAAATGAAAATATCACATTGCAGTTAGAGGAATCGTTTGGCAATTAATCTTAACAACATTTTAACAATTCGGCGTAATTTTAAGCAACTTCAAACAAGTTTTTATTGATCCTAAATTATTCTAGCAATCTTAACACCGTTAAAATAGTTTGGAATCGATAACAATTTCTTTAAAACTGCCTAAAATTGCACAGACAGGCCAAAATGTTGATAAAATTGTTTAAAGTTGTTCAATATTCGCTCAAAATTGCATAAAATTTATTAAAATATTGTTAAAATAGTTCAGAATCGATCAAAAATTATTTGAAATTGCACAAAATGGTCGACATGTACTTAAATTGATTAAAGTTGTTCAATATTTGCTTAAAATTGCATAAAAACGGTTAAGATATTATTAACATAGTTTAGAGTCGATTAAAAGTTGTGTAAATTATTTAAAATTGCACTAAGGTGTCAAAATTTCGTTAAAATTGTTCAAAAATGTTCAATATTAGCTCAAAATTGCATAAAAACTGTTAAAATATTGTTAAAATAATTTAAAATGAATCACAAGTTGATTAAAATTACTTAAAATTACACCAAAATGTTGAAATGTTGTTAAAATCGTTCAAAAATGTTCAATATTAGCTCAAAATTGCATAAAAACTGTTAAAATATTGTTAAAATAATTTAAAATGGATCACAAGTTGATTAAAATTACTTAAAATTACACTAAAGTGTTTAAAATCGTTCGAAATTGTTCAATATTAGCTCAAAATTGCATAAAAACTGTTAATATGACGTTGAAATTGATTAAAATCGATCAAAATTTGTTTAAAATTGCACAAAATTGTCAAAATGTTGTACAAAATTATATAAAATTTGCAATTTTAAACAATTTTTTTTCTATTACCAATTTGCGCAACTTTTGGGCAATTTTGTATGAAATATTGAACAACTATAAATGATTTTAATAATACGTTGACGATTTTGGGCAATTTTAAGCAATTTTAAACAAATTTTGATTGATTCTAAAGCATTTTAATGACGATTTAACATGTTGAACAATTTTAAGCATCTTTAAAAAAATTTTGACAATTTTATGCAATTTTCAACAGATTTTGATCAACTTAAACCAATTTTAACAACATTCCAACAGTTTTTATGCAACTTTGCACAAATATTGAGCAGCTTTAAACAATTTTAACATTTTAACCATTTTGAGCACTTTTAAGCAATTTTAAACAAATTTTCATCAATTTTACAATATTTTAATAACATTTTGATGGTTTTTTTTAAATTTCAAGAAAAATTTTCATTAATTTAATCGTTTTTACATTTTTGTGCCATTGGAAGCAAATAGTTATCAGTCAAGTTTAATCAATTTTAACAATTTTTCAACAGTTTTTAAGTAATTTTGAGTAAATTTTGAACATTTTTAACTACATTTTGATGATTTTGTAAAATTTAATCAATTTAAACGAAATTTCGACGATCTTTAAAAATTTCTAAGCGAATTTTTCATCAAATTTGAGCAACTAGTGAAAATCTTATTCAATTTCATGCAAATATATGGTACTTTATGTAAATTAGTTTCCAAGGATGGAAATTGAAGTTTTTAAAAAATAATAATAAATCGTTATCTATGATCTAGAGTTGGGTTAGGGATAAGCATGAAGAAGTGTTCGAGGGCATCAAAGGGTGACCGGGGTCCAGGGCAGTATAAACCTCGACACGGCCCTACTTGAGTATATGGAATTTCCTCTAGATTTTCTATAATGTCATCCCTCATTCAAGAATTTAAATCATTTAGCCTTAAAAACAGGGAAAGTATCTTTAAATTCATAAATCCATCCTTTTGAAAAAAAATTCCCCCTTATCTCCGAAACCTGCAAAAATTGCCTACAGGATCAAATATCATTGGTAGTTTCTCACTCCTTGAGCAAAAGATAAGTTCACGACAGATATCACAGGAAGACCGAATGCCTCATTCAAATTGCAAAGTATGCCCGCGTGGTTACTACAAGAATACTGCTCAAAACATGTAACAGTTTTGGATACCATAATACATTATATTATATAGCTCCCAAGAGAACCTTCTGGTTTGCGGGTTTATCTCGCCGCTGGGGAGAATGGTGCTTGTGTCAAGATACACTCGTGTAACTAAGAATTTTCCACACGTAACGGGAATCGCGATGTACGAATATAATACGCTTATTTCTACACAATTGCACTCTTATGGTAACACGTAAACATTGAAACCATTATGAGTTGTTCCGTATATGTGTAGTTGCAGTCTCTTAATGGTAGTTTTTGTTATGTACGTGGGTACTATGTAATGTGGTCGAATTCTGGAGTTTTTTTTCGTTATGATGAAGTGCTTCCGTGGCAGAATAATATTTTAGGAAATTTGGAAATCGGTTTTTATGAAAATTCGAGAAGAAAAATTAACGCGAGGTTGGTTACTGAGGCTCCTTTTGTTTATCAAAATTTCAGAATTGTTTGTTTATAACAAAATTCTAATAGAGTTTTTGCATAATACCAAAAATCGAAAAGGAAATCTGAGAAAAATGATATTTTCCCCAATTTTTTGCGTTTTACTCAAAAACCGTGATAGATAGAGCAAAAACACATTTCATAAAAAGTTTTTTAAGGTTGTATCTCCCATCAAACAAGTTATGGCTCGATTATGTTTTTCACTCCCCAACACGTTTGAGGATCCCCCTCCCCAATTTCGTTAAGCTAGGTCCATCAAGAGCCAATTTATCCACACCTCAGCAATTTAAAAGATAAACTAGAAGAAAAAGTAAATCGCATTTTTTTTATTAAAGAAAATAATGTCTCGAATTTCTACCTTCAAATCTCCAAAAAGGGAAGAAATCCACCCTGTACAACTTCCACCGCCGGATTTTTGAAAAAATGAAAATCACAAAAAAAATCCGTTCGCTGGGTGGTTTTCAATTACATGAGGAAATTTTCCTCATACCAAGCCAACATGCCCATTGCTTCATTTTTCATCCACATCTCATCTCGTATCTCTTTCAGCCTCCATTCACGCCACAAACACTTCATATACACGCAAAATTCCAACTTACAGCCAAATTATACACCTCGATTTACATTTTTCCACCATATCGCACCAGCATTTCACCAAGACAACGAATATCGCAGTCACCTCAGAACCTTGAGCTCGTCACGGGGCAAAAAACAGCTTTACATTTCGCTCCGGACGCTCGTTGATCTCACCAAGAACACGAGGGATTTTTAATTCGCGTCGTATCGCGCGGCTGGATTAGATTTTTGAAATTAAAATGCAAATTTATACGAGAAGTTGGCAGAAACTCGTACTGTAATCGCGACCTCGCTCGGGTTATCTCGCGTATATTCCGCCTATAAGAAAATATTCCCAGCATCCTTGTCGAATGTGTATTTTACTCGATGCTGAACATTTGCGAAAAAAAGGTTTAATTTCCGTTACCACTGGGTCGACTCGGGATTAAAAATCGCATCGTGTTAAACTACCTAGATGGGCTTTTTTTCCACTCGAAGCTATTCCGGCAAATTAATCAAAAAAGGGTAAATTTTACTCTCGAACACGTACCATACAACCGAACCCTATTTAACACCGGGCTATAAATTTACACTGCCTAAAGTACCCGTAAAAAACCCGAATAAATTGATATTCAAATAACGCGAAAATCCATTGGAAAAAACACATCCGAAGTACGCATCTGCTGACATAGCGCGTAACTTGTAATGAAAATTTAACGAGATTCTTGGAATAGTTTTACCATTACGATATCGCTAATTCCTCCGCAGATCTGTTTGTTTCCACAGATGGTTTGGTAAAAGTTTCTGGGGGAGAATTGCGATACGGAGGAAACAGCGGTGACAACTGTTCCTTCGTTTTCGTTACCAAACAAATCTCTGGTAAACGAGAAAAATAGACATTTAATGAGATTATAGCGAATGGCAAAAGCCTGCTGCATCCAAAAGCCAGCAAATTATTTATGAAAAAGGGATCGAGGTAATTTTGATAAAACCGCAAGTGGGTTTTTTCGCCAAAAAAAAACACCCCTTTTAACATCAAATCTTCTCATGTGAACTACGAACAAAGATGACTCGTTTATGTAATAAATGAAGCAAGAAATCTCACGCATCTCGGTGTTTATACATAGTCACGTAATATCATATTTAAAATAACGAACTTCAACTAAAAATTACACGTTTTCTTCATTAACTCCGCAACGAAGGCTTTAGTCGTTGCCGAAAAGCAAGAAGGAAACGCGAACCCTCCTTCGACTCCTTCGAGCCATCGCTCACCATCGAAATAAACTTTCGCATCTGTATCAAATGAAGCAAATGAATGTTGGAAAATTTTCGCCAATTATTCTCCCTTCAAACGGGCAAAAGCAGGAAAACTTGGTTACTTTTTACACAACGTTAGTGCGCGATTAATGACAAAAAAATTTAAAGATCCGCGTTCTCGTTTACCTCAATTTCGCGACGACATAATTAGAATTTTAAATTATTCCGAATGAGAATTTTCTCGCAAACTTGTTGCCTTTTTGAGAAATCTGTTGAAAATGAATTTTTAATCTATCAAAAGCTATTCCTCCGCGAAGCCCTAAACGAATATCAAATTTTCGCGCATTCGACGCCGTTTCTTTTACGAAATTTAAATTTAAAATTTCGACGTGCGAAAAAAAAAAAGGCAAGAGACATCGCGACGAATCGTATCAACGAGTGTTTTATATGAAAATATAATTCAATTTCGCTGCCGTTTTAATATGGATGGGTTTTCTCGTTTCTATCTTTTTTCCGCCTTTTTCCCTTCGTTACCGAGTCGCCAAGTTCTCAAGTTTTTGTTTATTTATTAAGTTTTTTGTATTTTACGGTTTTTTCGCGCGTAATCTGATTATTTTTTCGAGCGAGTTTTTTCCTATTTTTTTTCTCGTAATTTTTATAATTATTAATTCGAGTTTTTTTTTTAGTCGACGTTAATTTTATTTTTTTGGAGATTTTTCACTTCGTTTTAGAATTTATACGAATTTTTTCCGCAGAATTATCAAAAGTATTTGAGTAGGATTATTTGGATTTTTCACGGTATAAAAGATGACGTCATTAATCTGTGTAAAGATAGAGCTGATGACGTCATTAATAAACTTTTATCATCAGGCATAAATAAATGATAAAATTATCCAACGCAATTCACAGGTCAAAAATATCAATTTTTGAATCAAAATAATACCCTGTTCTCCCCTCATCTTGTACCAGTGCGTCTGCCTGTCGTGAGGTCAAATGTTTGACCCACAATCATATAGATAGTGCACTACTTCATCTCTACTATGACCTTTTATCGTAATGTCAATGTCATCTCATAGAGAGCTCTCTAAACTTTTTTCCCATTCTAAATATTCGCGAGATTTCTACGATGATTTTGGAGTATTATTTTTTTCAAGTTAATATTTTCATCAATTTTTTCATCAATTTTAGTACCGTTCCTTTTTTTTCTGAAGTTGCTTTTTCCAATAATTCTGAATTAAAAATTAATTTATATTTGTGGAAAATTGTTCCTATTGGACAAAACGGTGTATATTTCAGGATATCATATCAAAAAATCGCCCCATTTAATCAACAGCTGAAATTGTAGGATCTAAAAAATCCCAAAATAAGGCCCTGTGACTTCAATTTCACATGATGTTGGGCAATTTTCTGAAATGATATCTTTAGATTTACAAACACTTGTTCGTTGGACAAAGTATTATTCGACAATTATGATTTTCTGGGGCATCTGCGGCGATTTTAATGCTTTTACTGCAAAAATTGGTCATGTAACCCGTTGTACTTCGAGCCCGGTTAAGCAAAGACTATCAAGGCGAGGCTCGACGTTGAATAGTTGTGTGACCAATTTTTGTAGGAAAAAACACTAAAATCCATGCATCTGGCTGGAAAAGTTGTCCCATCGAAATATTTGCTTAATTTCACAAAAAAACGCACAATGTATAACTTCAAATCAATAAATTGCCTCATCTAAAATTTGTGTCAACTGTACCACGATTCCGTATCTACCCAGACCAACAGATCTTGCATAAAATTGCCGTAAATATAAAAGTAATTTTTTCAATTGAAATAAATCCACCATTACATTCTTCAGCGTCAGTTAAAGTAGAATTTTCTTCGCGCCGAACAAAACGTCGACGGTTTCATTACACGGCTTTTCTTCCTTAAACATCGCACTTTACACGTACAATACAATGCGATAAATAAAATAAAACAATTAAAGAAAAAAGAAAGACCCACTTAGAATTTATTTCATTATTCATTAGCAAGTTATGCAGGTACTTAAGTATAATGACGTAAAACGTCACAGCAACGTTGCCAAGTCTCCGGTGACAACGTCGTTTTAACGAATTAAAACTCATTTTCACGATAACAGATCTTTCAGGGGAGTCGACTATGCAAGTATTTCCGAGCATCCTTCGGGCTATGAACTTTGATCGGATCTTTTGAATTTTCGGTTAATTATGAATGATAAATGCATAAACTATCTTCCAACTGCGAATTGTGTATCCTAAAGGCGTTAAAATTTTCCAAACAATGGAAAAAATGACTCGAAAGCAAGACGCAACTTGACAAGTTAAATTACGTAAACCGCTTAATTTTTAATTTCGTCGCCTCCGACGACGAAATGTTTTAAAAATTCTTCGCGAAAAAAAGCACGAACAAATTTCAAACACGGTGAAATTAACCAATAAAGAAGCACGAAAATATACTTTTGTAATATTCGCGAAGGAAAAAACCATTCTTTACGAAGTTTACAATTTAATGAGTAGATCATTTAATCTTTTAATAAAACGTATCAACCTTACGAGAGCTTTTTTCCTGTAGGATTTATATTTTTAAAAAGCAAAGGAATTAAAATCTACTTTAAAAAGTTGAAACTCGTGTTTTGTTTTATCATCTCGTGCTTCTTTTCTGCCCGTATCCTTGATTCTTATACATGGTCGAATGTTTCGCTGTTTCGCTGTGAAAGGGAGAAAAAAGAAACATACGCTTCGAATGGCGTGTTTATTCGGAATTTTTTTTTTCGCGGAATTTTTAATAGCTCGAGGATGATTTTCCCAACGTCCTTTGCTATTCTTTCGGAGATGATAAATTTTTCATGTTGTAGACACGTCATACGCCGGTATGAGAATTCTCTAAAAGGCTTTTTTTTATTCTCGAGATAAACGAAATATTTCAAGGTGAGGGTTTTTTTCTTTTTAATGGATTCCGTCGCTTCGATTATTATCTGATGAATTCGTATTCGACGATTTTGATTAAACTGACTTAACGGTGGATTTGAAGGTTTCCTCGAACGTATTAGAAAATTGTTTTTTTTTTAATGGAGAAAAAAACAAAATTGGTGAAGGAGTAGGTGAAGGGTAGTACTCGGATGCACCATCGTCAAAAAGAAAGCACCTCACACCACTGAGAAGAAGTCAGCAAACGCCACTCAGCCACATTTGATAATAACTCAAGAAACATTTCCCTCATCCTTTGCATAAAAAGTAGCTCAAAATTGGACTGGAGTTAGATAAGGGGGGTTATTTGACACGTTTCGTAACCAGGAACTACGGACGAATACCCGGATGTACCACCATCAAAAAGGAAGCACCTCACTCCATTGAGTAAAAGTCGGTAATCGCTACTCAGCTGTGATTGAAACTTCAAAAATCGTTTCCCCCACTTCTATGTGTACAAAGTTACTCAAAATTGACTCAGAGGTAGGCATATAGTGTTACTCACAGCTGCTGTCCTTAATAAGGTAGCACCTCATATCGTTGGGGAAGATTGAGTCAGTACTCGTCTCTCGTTAATAATTTGAACGTTAAAAAATTCGTTTCTTCTCTCGTAATCATGGAATATGTTTTCCGATGTATTTTTTGTTCTCAATAATTGCTTTTAGTTTTCCGCAGCTACTTGGGGAGCTGATTATTGATTCTTGGAAGTAATTTTGAGATCGTTGAAGTTCATTGAGCAAGTTGAAAAAGCGTCAAAAGTATGATACATCCTCACATTTATTTTCCTTTATTTTCCTTCGAAAAATAAATGTGAGCTTGTATAACACTTTTTTATGACTACTGGTATAGTTTTGGGTAAAACGAAACCCCAAAACAATGTATATGGAAAAGTTAATCGATAAAACAAAGACAGCATCGAGGAATTATACTTAAAAGTTTGTTTAGCTATTGAAAATTCAATCTTTCAAACTTGTATCCACGCCAAAGCACAAAAGTTGACAATACCCGAAGAAAATGTAATTAAAAGGCGCCATTTGTTATGTCACGACCGCTTCGGTAAAACTCATCCTCGTAGGAAGGTCCTTTTCGCGAATTAGTAATATTTCTTCAATTACCTGCTTAAATCCTCGATACATGACGCGTATCTCTTGACGTGTGAATTTGGTTTGTTTGCAAAGATCATCTAAGCCACCGACCGGTCGTAAAATGGATACTGGTTGAGCGCCGTCAATCAAGTCGTAGCCGAGTTCTTCATCAACTGGACTATCTGGTAAGGAAGCCATTATTTCTACATGGAAGAGACGAGTACGGGAAGGTTACGATATTAAATCATCTCATTCGAAATTCGTTCGAAAGGAGAAAAACCCAACGAGCATAGAAATTCGTAACAATGCGCGAGTTAATTTTCGAAGAAGCGTTCCTTTAAAATTCGTAACTATGGTTTAGGCTTCATTTTCACGTACGGTCCTATAAAAAAAATCCCAAAAAGTATGTTAGAATAAAAAAAATAATTCCTTGGGGTTTCGAAAACGTGTGTCGTATAATTTGCACGCCGAATAATAAAATGGAATACTTCCAAGGTAATTCTAATATTAAATATGATCGAATTTTTCAACATTTTAGAATTTATAATAAACAAATTTTAATTTTTAGCGAAATAAATTACGAAATAATAACAACTTACCTATCCGTAAATTACGAAATTCTCTGGCAAAACCTCATCAAAATGAAAATTCACCTGCTTCTACCACAAAGTACAAAATACGACTAGAACACGTCTGGATTATTTTCACATTCTTCGTATTCGTCAGATAAAATGAGAGAATGATTTTCAACGCAAGCGCAGCTCTTAAATGCGCCGGATATTATGTTTTGCGATTTTTTGTCATAATTTTGCGTGCATTATCAGCTGCAACGTTTCATGAATATGCATGTAACACGTAATGTTGGAAATTTCCTCGGTTTTTTTCTCCCTTAGAATTGTATTACATGTAAATCACACGCTAGTTTTCAAAGGTAATACGACGTTTTGAAAATTTTTTATCACTGGTTGTGATCACATTCATTTTGCACTCGCCTCTAACGTGAATTTTAATTAGGTATGAAAATAACAGAGTGTGAAATGTAAAGGCTGAGCGTATAAAAATCACCTTGCAATTTTAATCATTAACAAAGTAAGGATTGAGGATTCCATTACTGAGAAAAATGAATTCGAAAGTGCCTACATTTTAATTCAAGCGTAAATCCTGCTTAAGTGCTTACGTTAGCAACAAAGGTGAAGGTGCAATATTTTGGCAATGAAAATAGGACAAAAGCAAAAGTAAAGAATAAATTCATAGTAGCTAGAAATCACTTGACAATAAATGAGATCCAAGCTGCATCTAGACTTCAAAATGGAATTAATTTTAGCTAATTGGTTAAGGAAAACAAAACCGAAAGACAATTAACTTCTCATATGCCAGCGCTTTGATAATTATGGGCAAAATGTTAAAGGACAGGATCCCTTAATTTATTACATCATCCATACATCAATATTTATTTGCAAATGCAAAGGTTGGACCAATTTTAATTGTTTATAAGAGAAATACGACTGTTGAAATGGAGCAAAACGTTGAACAGAGCTGAAATAAATAACGTGGCTACTGATGCTTGATATTATGAATCTATGATTCAGCCTCATATTATGCAATTGATGATAAAGAATGTTAGACATCGATTTTGTAGTAGATGCTTGTAATTCCTCGTGTTAACTATGTTGGAAGTAGGATGAAATAAACAAGGTAAATTTTTGACGATCACGAAAACATGGGGTATGGAGAATGATCAAGACAGGTGAAAACTGGCGACCAACTAATTATTCTAAATGACATGAATTATTAAGATTGATTACCTTACCTTTCCGGCCATAGACGCCATGATATATAGATCTTCTTCAACGCAGAATTTAAGATTCGATTCATGAACTTATAGCGAAACACAGTTATTGAGTTATTGAGATGATAAAAACGAGATAAAAACCATTAGTTAATTGTTCACTACACAAAATGGATCATTAAATACATCAAATTCTAAATTTTGAGGTAAAATTGTAAAGAGATTATGGACAAAAATGATTAAAAAAAAAAATTATAAATGATAACGTAAAATTATCTACCTATCTAATAAAAATAAATAAAATAGGAAAATACCAATTATCTTACGTTAACTTTCATTTCTGATAGCTGATATGCGCAAAATCGTTCTTTTTTTGCTCATTTCATTTATGTTTCTGCTAATCAAATGATGACAAGTATTACTAAAATGAACGAATCGTTCGACACATTGAGGACGAATGAATGATGTTGTCAATTTATAAACACTCATTATTTCCTTCCTTGATTACCTTGCCGCATTGATATTTTTCTTACTTCGATGCACGCAAATCGTGAGCATTTTTTCTTGCGAATTTAGAATATGTTATCGTGAGTTTATTATATTTTTATTCTTCATTTAATTAATTTTCGAGTGTTAATTTTTAACGAAAACGTTGTCAATATGGGTTTCCAAAATATCTGGTATTCGCATCCAAGAAAATACGGCCAAGGATCTAGATCCTGGTAAGTTGACGTCTCCTTCATCTCACACGTTGAACTGCACATCTCTAATGAGCTTTTTCGTTTATTACTTTTTTCGTATGTCTTTCTGTTGTTAAATATCCGGAATATTGATAATTGTGTACGTTTCAGCCGTGCTTGCGCTAACAGACATGGTCTCATCAGAAAATACGGATTAAATCTATGCCGACAGTGCTTCAGAGAGTATGCAGCAGATATCGGCTTCAAAAAGGTATGTTTCTTTCTACCGAATGTTACTTAAGATTTATAAAATTCAAACTTCGTGGAAGGTTTTAAGAATGCCGTAGTTATTTAGACGATTTATTGCTTCAATAATGCTCGTGCAATTATGTATCAGTGACGTTAAAATACACGAGTAGTAACGTTGAAGTTGTATAATTGTTCTTGTGATATATACGTAGCTAGAGCTACAAACTAGTGCTTCTATATTGCACTGAGTAAAACTAGTCAGTTTTTTACTTAAATGTGTTGTTATTTTGTTTACAGTTGGATTAAATGAAGCAGATTTAGACGTTATCAATCTATTTTTTAAAACACATGTCATGTTTGTATAATAAAAATATAACGATTTACTCGTGTTTCATTTTATATTTTTTCATTTTTTAAACAATTACAAAAAAACAACGTAATCGTGAAATAAATTAACATAAGAAAATCAACAAATTTACATTTATACAATCATAACTAATTACAAACTATACAAATAATTTTTGAAAGTTATTTTTCAACCAAACCAACTTTCTCTCTGCTGAAAAACAAACCATCATTAGTAAACAAATCGTCTATCAAATTTTTCATCGAACGTGAAGTCTAGAATACCTGAGCAAAATTCGATATCAACGTCAAAATCGATTTCTTTGGTGGCCTACACACTTTTCTGTCTTTTTCTTGACAGCATAAATTAGGAAAACAGTCAAAAGTTGATCGACATGGTTTAGGGAATAGATCGTAACTCGGCGGCGGCGGAGGAGTACATTGCCAATACGCCATCGCTGTTCGTAAAGCTGAAAAATATTGCTGGAGTTAGATCAGTGCTGATTCGTCATTCGATTCCGGTGATTTACTCACGAGATACGATCCGTGGCATTGGTAATTGATCCCACACGGGGATAGCTATACGACAAAACCCAGTCAACTCGTTTTCATCGAAGCAACATACTCGTGGCCAACATTCTTGATCCGATGTGCATTTCCGTACCGGAAATAACTCCGGGAGCGGATCTTGAGGACATTCTCTGGGTATGAATCCGAATAATGCTGAAAATGGAAAATTAAATTTTAGTATTTATGTTAAAAATTGAAATATTTTTTCACTTACGAGCATGTGGTGTTGTTGTCGTAGCATTTCTCTCCTTAGATTTACAATCTGCATCTGAACAAGTTTCTGAAGTTGTTACGATATCATTTATGTCATCTGTGTGTGTCTCGATGATGTTCTCCGCTAAGTCTGTAACATATAAGCAGAAAATACCCGATGAATGTATCTTTAGATAGTACTCTTCGTTGATTAGATATCTAAGTGATTCTATATTGAAAGTCCTTGTCACTAACAAGGGATACATAATAGTTCGATAATCATTGTAAAAATTTTAACATAACTCGTGCTGTCTTCCGCTATGCTACTTTAAGAACAATGTAGATAATACTTTAAAGGAGTGAAACGTTTTAAGAATGTTAATTAAAATGTGAACAAATTGTCGCAGCGGTTCAAAAAATGTCTCTAATTGATTTAAAAATTACGTTAATGAAGGAATTTTTGTAAATTTGAACGTAGGTACAATATGCTGGAAGAAATTTCTTCGTGCATAATTAATTTCACTTTCTTATTATATGATCGTAATTAGCATGTATTGAACACGTAATTGCTGCATTCAGTCATGAAAGTAAAACCAATGATGTGGGAGAAGCAAAAGATCCGCTAGAATATTTATGCCAAGAAAAAAGCAGCCATATTTTTGCCAACAGTGAAATATTCGAACAATTTGTTTCCTCTTGATTATATAATTGAAGCTTTGAAATGGGAGAGGTTTCCGTTTACGGTCGGATTCAATTTTTATTATAAGTATGCGAATGTTGTGAAGCATGAAAAAAAATACAACTATGTGAATTAAAAACACAAACAAAACCTTTAATTATCAAAATTATTTCGCTTTTTATGTGTTTTTGACCTACGCCGGTAAAATCTACCTTTTGTGTTTTCCAAACATCATCAACTCATAAACGATTTCACGACTGGATTATCTCGACGTAAAAAACTTCAAAGATCATTAAAAATGAAAGTAAACACTCTAAAAATTAAATCCCTAATTACGACAAAATTGAATTTTCAAATAAAAAATTCAAAAAAATGAAAACGAAAAAAGAAGACATTTTCTTTTTCAATGCACCTACATTTGCCGTGTAATTAATTCGCAACCATTTCGCAGCATTCGCACAAGCTTCGTCAATGTCAACGCATTTTGAAACCAGTATTCGATGAAGTAAATAACTTCTACGATTTGAAATCGTCGTTTTATGCAATTTAATAAATTCGAAGGTGATCAATGTCATCGACCAAATATGCAAGCGTTTTCGAATTCAGACGATGCTATTCTACACGAGGAAACGATGTCATAAAGAGAGCAATTTAAAATGTATCAAAACATTAAGTTTTTAGTGTGGTATTTAAGCCGTACGTGCAGAAAATATTAATGATAGTAATTTAATTAATTTACATTTTTGTCCAGAGTTACGCAACCGCATACAAATTGTACAATATTATGTAAAATATATTCGCCAAAAAAAATGCCGGTTATTCTCATTAGTAGGTTTTTTTCATTCACAATTCTTCCGATCGAATTATCAACGTGTAGTATTTTTTTTATCGTATTATGAAGTATAATGTACCATGACTTGTCTCCTTGCATGAGACTATAATGCACTGTGATCATAATGAGAAGAGATGAATGTCTCTTAGAATAAGTCTTACATTGTGTTACAAAATTAACGTATACATTTCCACAAAGGTATCATATTTTATGTTATTTTCCATCGAACGTATAAGTTTCCATAATTAAAAAATTAGATCACTTGGAGTCCTAATATAGCAAGTGTTAGGTACCAGCAGATAGACAATAAGTTGTAACTAGGTATGCGGCTTATGCGGGGACCGCTTGATTACACAAATAACACCATTTTGATGGTTGTATTCTCGACATAGAAACAGATAAATTCATCGTTTGACCTACAATTTCATATAAAAAAGTTGGTCACGATTTAGAGAAAAATATGCATACGCGCTGATTTAGTTGGCGACATCAAGGTACGTTCTGGTGTTTGCGCTATATCATTTATAAACATCAAGTGAAAGTGTTAGTTGCACCTTTGCTTTCAAAGATGAATACATTAATGTGATGACAATATTGCCGGTTATTGAAAATTAATGAAAGTAACTAGAGAGAAGTTTTTTAGTTGAAAATATTCCATCCCTTCGAGTTTAAAAGTTGTTTGAAACGATAGAATGTAGGTAGCATAAACAGACGCATAGCAGATCAATTTCAACCAAGTTTTTAAGTAAACATCAACGGCTAGATTAACTCCGCCATTAAATTCTAATTACTTTGCCGATCGATATAGTACATGTAGAAAAGTTAAACCGACAGATAATTGGCTTTTGAAAACATCAAATGATATCTTGCCGGTATCGCCTGGAGTATTGCGATGAACAAGTGTCATACAGAGCTGGAGCATTATAAGGTTACACCTATGTAAAAATGCAGTTATGATTTTATCTTCGTCATGAAAAACTGGTTGTTATGTAATTTTATGCGTTATCTTCTACGCGTAAATCGACGAGTAGTTTTTTCAAAGTTTTCGATACTACAATTTATGTCCACATATTTGGAAAATTATCTGGGTTATGGAGTGTAGGAACACGTGGAATCCACGAAGCCGCAAGTTTCAAAAAATATAATTACATATGAAAATGCAAATGGTATTCATGTAGAAACCTCATCAACTAGGCGAGTAAATTAGTAGTTCGAAATGGCCAAAGGGTAAGAGTAAGTGCGATGGATGTAATTTCTTCAAAGTTCAACGATCATTCTTGTTTCAATCATAAAAAAATACATTAGCTATCGTAGTGCTTGTGAAATGAAAAAAACTGCACTACAATTCCAAAAGATAGTAAACCAAACGTGAGCTTTTGTTATCATTACGATGGGCTAAATTCAAAATTTTAAGAACATACAGTAAGTAAAAGTTTCAAATAACCTATTTAATAATAGATACACCTGAAGAGTGATTAAATAGGTTATATGTATTTGTTTTTGTCCATGTGACATACATAAAGAGTTATTGAGATTGGAAATTTAAAACCTTGCAGTTCACACGATTTTTTTTCAATAGGACAATTAACAACTCACTGTAGTAGTTGTTTGAACTTGAATCAGACAGTACCACAGAAGTTGCTGTTTTTAATTTAATCACGTTGGATTTCCAGACGAAATGAAAGGCTAGAGATCAAGAGGTAAATTTTAGAATGTTGTCCTTCTATTTGAAGAAAATGACAGCTCAATTGATGAATGCAAGAATTTCATATTTTCTGTATTTCCCAAACTGTAGAACTTCGGTATATCCCATGAAATAATTAACAGCAAACTGTTTTCAATTATTAAGTAAAAGCTTTGTCATATTTCTTTCCACTGTCAAGGTTATCAACTAAGATTGAAGTTGAAGATAAGCAATTCAGTAGAACCAATCAGAAGGAGCTCATGCTTATTACAATTCAATAATGAATAATGATCTATAATCGACAATTAGTTCTTGTTTTCGATTCCTGAGTTATAAAAACAAAGTATCTATGTACCTAATTAAAAATTGAAAAAAAATAAAACAAAAAATATGAAAGAATTTTTCTCCAATGACGTCAGATATATCGTCACTACAACCACCATTTTGAATTACTGATAACGTTATAATTTTATCAAAAAAAACAAACAATATCAAATTTTTAACTGTAAATAGTGTTTAGTGCGTTTACGGTTTAATTAGTAAATTAGTTAATTATATCGCTGGAAGGAGTTCGCCAAGATATCCAGAGACACAACCATGGAGTTGAAGATTTCCACTCGTGTCATCTAAAGGTAAGTTTATCAGTCACTCGTAATTTCTGTTACTTTTGCAATTCCACATCGTGAAAATTACGCAAGATCGCATCGCGATATTTATTTTAGTATAAATACGCTAATTCTTATCGTGCATGTTGAAACTGCACCGAAACGCGACTTCGAGACTTCCTACGAGACGAAGTTTTGTAATTGTTGCAAACACTTTTACAGAAGAGCCGAAAGAAATTGCAAACTCATGTAAAACATTTAATCATCCATCATGTTTGTTGACAAAAATCACTCTAGACACGTCAATTTTCTAGTATTTGAAGACAAATAGCCGATAACATTTGAACACCTACGGATATAGAACCAGCCTCAGAAATGTGTATTCATTAAGACGTCTCTACGAATACGTACATTTTATGTCCTATTTTTACAGCTGATATTTTACTGCGGTATGCGTATAAAAATGAAAGTATTAAGCATTCTAAAGAGTAATCCGGCGGAAAGGCGGGTAATTCGGCGTAATAAAAATCTCGCGAATTCTTTTTAATTAATGATGCCCGTTAATTATTCTGACGCCGGTTCGCAAATATCTACTATGTGATCTTGAAACAAAGCTTAAGATTTATTGCATACTGATATCAACATTGTTAACAAGAAGAATCCTATAGCAAAAGATTTTCCGATTGACAAAATGATACGAGCTACCGAATTTTATCAAGTTGATGAGTTTTTGAATGAGCTTCGAATTAGAAGAGATTCGCTCGAATGTGACGAACTCCGTAGATGAAGTAATTAACATGAGGTTAATTAATTTTTTCGCTGGGAATATTCCAAAGTATTTGAAACAATTCGGTATTATATTAGCGGATGATTTCGATATATGTGTAAAACCAAGTTCAACCTGAAGGAAAACAATAATTAAAAGATGACATTAAGAAATACTATTTACGCCGAATATATTTTTTAAACATAATAATTACTACGAGTGTTGGTAACTGGAGGGCGTGTTATTGTGATAATCGAGACATGTATATGAACTCTTGATAACTTCGCAACTACATAATGAGATACCTGATTCTCGACATCTTTTCGCCGATTCACGAGTATTTTAACAATTTAGTAAAAGGCGACTATAATTTCATTACAAACTTGTTTCTTATGAATGCGACCGAAGAAAGAAAAAACCAGTAACTAGACAATACTATATAATTTCAACGTGAGAATATCTAAAATACGTTTTAATTTCAATATTATAATCGATAATGTGTACAAGAGACGACCATACATCGAGTTAATTTGTTGGCAAATGTAATGGAGAAATATTTCATAATGGCGTCCTTTAAACTCGAGTAATTCCATCTTGTTTTTTATTCTTTCGAGAAACTTACGGATATAAATTTTCAGTGACATGTACCTCGGTTAGTTTTATTATGGTGGCTGTAATGTTACGAATTTGTTTCATTTTGAACGCGATTTTTCCCAGTAATTTATGACGACACGTGTGTTTACTTGTCGAATGAAGTAATCGAACAATGATGGTTTTGAATTGAAAGCTTTTGTGCAACTTGGATTAGTTTTTATCACCGGTTGGGATAGTTGATGAGTATTTTTAAAAAGTAGCTTCGTAATTGCAACGTTGTGAAAGAATGTTGTGGTTTTTCTGTTTCACGTGGGATTGCTATGGCGGAAGATTTAATGGCGGTTTTATTATGTTCCATAAAGTACGATGATTTAACGAATTCATCGAAAATAGAATGGAAATGGGAAATACTGGAGGTTGTTTCATCGATGATGACCTTGAACAAAAGAACACATCAATTATCGATGTACTTTGGGCATCCTGTATTCGAAATTTGCTTTGGGAAATTATGACTATTTTGGATCAATCTTCAGATTTGTTTGATGCTTTTGTCATCATTATTCCGGAAATCTCGTATGTTTTGAAGTATTCCATATCCTGGAAAGATTCTCTAGGATTTGAATATTTTAGAATTTATACGTGAATTTCTCAACACATAAATACCGCGTAGTGTGGAGTCACCGCTACGAGCAGTGGAAAAACCAGACATACGCGGTAACCCACGTTGCGTCGTGTTGCAAGTGGCAACACGTAAGGCGCGACGTGTAAGTGTGAACGAGCCGCTAGTACGTAGTGGAAATCACCAATGGCCTCGGGCGTTTTCTCGTCCGATACTTTAATAATTTTTTACTCGAAATCTATCAATTTTTAGGGCATAGTCAACTTCAAGTTTTTTGTTAGTATTGATCTGTAGAATATTTTACAATTTTTTCCGAAGCAAAAAAGTTAATTTGTGTGCGTATTTTTGATTTTTTTCACGATTTCGTTGAGATAAAAATTCGAAAAAATTTTCAAATTGTTTAAAAATCAAAATATTTTTAAAATTGAGGTTTGAAAATGAATTGAGATGAGTGTGAGGGTAAAATAAAGGTGTAAAGAGGTGATTTATCTATGTACACTCGAAAACCTTTACTCCTCTCGTATTTTTGAGGGAAAATTTCGACTGTTTTTTTTCTCCTATCGAAAAAAAAAATGAAAATAAAATTCTCGACTGAGACAACCATTCAACTTAAACCAACAAATTCGGTATTCAGTTTACATTAAAGAATTGTAAACGTGTCACGAGAATTTCGTAGAAATCAATTTCTCAGGAAGTGAAATTACAAAAGAATCGAAAAAGGTTAAAAATATTCCATTCGTTTTCGATACGAATTACAAATTCGAAATTTACCAACGAAACGTCGATCTCAACTATTAACGATGTTTTGGCCCTGTAAACCATGAATTTTACATCGTGTATGTAATTTATTTTTTCCTTTTGGTATCCTCCTCCTCGTATCATCCTCGTAAAACAAACCCATTAAAAAAACGCGAATTCAAAACAAAAAAATCCATCAAAAGAATTTAAATTACCGATCGGTAAAGGCCGCCGAGTGGTTTTTAATTTGCTATTGAAAAGCCTTTTGACACGTCGAGTGTTTAACATAGTTGAATTGTGTCCTATAATGAATGACACTTGCGGAGATGTTGAAAAGATGGGAACCCTGCGAAGATAAGTAGCAATTTGTATTCACGACGACATGTAATTTCTGGTTCGAGTGGACGAGTTGTTTTTTGTTTACGTTGAAAAGCTTCGTAGACGGGTACGAATATTGAGGAACTTTTTCGAGGATTGCAATGGTTGAAAACGGGTTAGTGGGACGATTGGAGCACGTGCTATTGTCAATGTGCGCGATAATTATAGTAAATTTGCTGATTTGGATGATTCGAATTGGTCTTTTGTATACGCATCGGCGTTAAGTTTATGTATAATGAAAGAAAAAAGAAATACAAAACCGTGGGAAGTTATACGCTTCGATGTTCTTCATGCTTAATGGAGCGAAGGCACGTTCGAATTAAAAATACCATCGAGAGTAAGATATGCGTATTCGCGAAAATAGCATTTTTCAAAAAATCATCGAAATTATCGAAGATCGAAGACGCTTACCTATGCTGTTGCCAAAATCCGTCTCATTGGAAGGTAATTTATACGCGTTGATACGTGTATGAAGAAAATTCACTAGACACCAAGTCGATAATAATTTCACGAATAAAAACATCAAATAGGCCATCACCCATCACAATCACAGTAATAAAAATTCACAATGATGAAAAAGTTCACGCGACGTTCGATAATGAGCGAAGATCGATTGAGATGTTTTTTCATCGAACGCTTTGGCGATTCTGTGCGCGGTGGTAAAAACATGAGGCCGTTGTCATGTATCAGATTGTCAAGGTGAACACCCAGGTAACTTTCCCTGGACCAGGTTCATAGCCCCTCGTATTGCATGAAGTTCATTCGATCGCATCGATACCTCATTTCAATTACGCGGCGCCTTATTTTTGACAGACACACGATAACGATGCATTCGGAAGCGATCAATATATCTTGATCGTAATTGAAACGCGATCGAAATCGTAATTTCTTCGATTTTACGATATCTCTCACAAACGATATCGATTTGACTCCGAATAAGAACAAGTTCCATGGGACTATTTGCGTCGTAGATCACAATAATGGGATTTTTTTCAAAAAGATTCCCACATTAACCTTGAAACTGGACGATTAACTTTTACTTTCGATCGTATACGCGTAATGGGTAATTTATGTGAACGGGTGCTCGTATAGGTCGAAGAACTTTACTTTTTATGGAATCCATGGCACGGTGAAGTTCGCAGCGAAGCTGCTTTCGAGAGATTTGTTTCCAAGTTTTTTTCCATTTAGGAAATTCACTGGTGTAAATTAAATTACGCATTGGAGTAGAGGCAAGGTTGGAATTTTAATAAATGAAAATATTTCACACAAGTTGAATCCGTTTTTGTATTACACTACGAGCTTCCATCCATCATTTTCATTTTTGAACCATCTCAAGTTTTCTGGTTTAAAGAACGAGTAAAAACTAAAAAAAAAGCGTAAATTCATTAAAGTAATGGAATCACTGAAACTTCCCCAGATTTGTTAACAATCTCGTACGCGTCGAATGGTAGCATCAGTTTGAAATTTGGTTTAGGAGTCAAATATATGGCGGATAAATTGAGGTGAGATAAGTTCCCTGAATTTTAAGATATGAGAAAGTAATTCTTTAATGTTATTTAATATTTTGTAATTTTGGGGAAATGTTGTAATCTTGGATAATGCCCTCTTCGCTTCTTTCTTTCAAATATCATTGAAAAAAATTGCTTGATCCTTTACCTAGCTTTTTATATTTGTTTATACGTTAATTGTTTTTCTTTTTTAATTTCAGGATGAGATATCCTGATCGTAAATTCAACAAGAAAAATCAAAAGGATTAATTATTTCTCTAATTCAGGTATTTTTTTTTATTTTTATTTTATGCAATGTATTAGCTAACTTAAAAAAAATGTAATAATCTCGAAAAATTCTGAATTTGAAGGTAGATAAAAGAAATTACGTTTTGGAAGAAATTATGAAATGTCACTATAATTTCATTTTCAATGATTTTATTTTTTATTGGTTTAATTTTTCATTAGTTTCATTTTTTACTAATTACCATTTTTCAGCAATTCTCATTTTCACTGATTTTGTTTTTCACTAGTTTTGTTTTTCACTGATTTTATTTTTTACTGATCTCATTTTTCACTGATTCTATTTTTCACTGAATTTGTTTTCACTATTTTTGTTTTTCGTCAATTTTATTTTTCTGCAATTCTATTTTTCACTGATTTTGTTTTTCACTGGTTTTATTTTTCACTGACTTTATTTTGTACTAGTTTCATTTTTCACTGATTTTGTTTTTCACTGATTTTATTTTTCACTAATTACCATTTTTTAGGGATTCTAGTTTACAGTAATTTCGTTTTAACTAGTTTTGTTTTTCACCAATTTTATCTTTCAGCAATTCTATTTTCGCTGATTTTGTTTTTCACTGGTTTTATTTTTCACTAATTACTATTTTTCAGTAATTTTATTCTTCACTAGTTTAATTTTTCACTGATTTTATTTTTCACTAATCACTATTTTTCAGCAATTCTAGTTTTCACTTTTTCACTCTTTTTGTTTTTCCCCAATTTTATTTTTCAGCAATTCTATTTTTCGCTAATTTTGTTTCTCAATGGTTTTATTTTTCAGTAATTCTGTTTTTCACTACTTTAATTTTTCACTGATTTTATTTTTCACTAATTACTATTTTTCGAGGATTCTAGTTTTCACTAATTTTGTTTCCACTCTTTTTGTTTTTCCCCAATTTTATTTTTCAGCAATTCTATTTTTCGCTAATTTTGTTTCTCAATGGTTTTATTTTTCAGTAATTCTGTTTTTCACTACTTTAATTTTTCACTGATTTTATTTTTCACTAATTTTGTTTCCACTATTTTTGTTTTCCCCCAATTTTATTTTTCAGCAGTTCTATTTTTCGCTAATTTTGTTTCTCAATGGTTTTATTTTTCAGTAATTCTGTTTTTCACTACTTTAATTTTTCACTGATTTTATTTTTCACTAATTACTATTTTTCAGGGATTCTATTTTTCACAAAATTTGTTTTCACTATTTTTGTTTTTCGTCAATTTTATTTTTCTGCAATTCTGTTTTTCGCTGATTTTGTTTTTCACTTGTTTTATTTTTCACTAATTACTTTTTTTCAGCAATTCTATTTTTCACTAGTTTCATTTTTCACTGATTTTATTTTTCACTAATCACTATTTTTCAGGGATTCTAGTTTTCACTTTTTCACTCTTTTTGTTTTTCCCCAATTTTATTTTTCAGCAATTCTATTTTTCGCTAATTTTGTTTCTCAATGGTTTTATTTTTCAGTAATTCTGTTTTTCACTACTAATTTTTCACTGATTTTATTTTTCACTAATTACTATTTTTCGAGGATTCTGGTTGTCACTAATTTTGTTTCCACTATTTTTGTTTTCCTCCAATTTTATTTTTCAGCAGTTCTGCTTTTCGCTGATTTTGTTTTTCACTTCCGCGAGTATTTTACGTTGGTTTCATTTTCCACTGATCTCAGCTTTCGCTGATTTTATTTTTCACTGATTTGGTTTTTTTGTTTATTTTTCGTCTCATTCAATTTAATTAATACTTTTTTTTTCTTTTTAACGTGCCATGTACAACTTTAATACTTTTCATATGACTCGAAAATTGTCGAATCCTTTCGAAACAATTCACAATCGTAAATCGTCATAGAAATGGCAAATTTCACCTTTTACATAAATAGCGCTACGTTCATTCTAAATTCATTAGCTATCGCAAACATCGCTTTCTATACAAATTCTCGAAACTATTAAACTCTTATTAAACGATATGAAAACATCTGCGAACGCGCCATCGAATGGGATAAAAAACCCACAATTCCGAAGCCTGAATTTCTTTATGGATATTACAATACTCGCGTTTGGAAACTTTTATGAAAATCGTATCGTGGACGTGTGCGAGAGAGAGAAGGGAAAAAACCACAATGGCCACTGGTTGAATATACATACGTGGTCATCGTTTATCACCTTGACATTTATTTGGTAATAAGATCTACTGGCGGGTACGGTAATTACGGTGCTCGTGGGTTTTTATATGACCGTTTGCACAGGAGAAACATAACAATTGAAAATCGTCTCGTAGCAACCTTTCAAGTGGCAAATGGTTTTTGTGTAAAGAAGCCATACGTGTGTTTATTAGAAAAGACAATAGGTAATTAATTGAGATTTGGGAGATTGCGACGTCTCACATTGAAAGAGAGTTTTACCAATTGATATGGAGCGTTTCCTCAACGACGAACGATTAAAACAAGGAAGCTGCGTTGAGATGCGGAACTACATGACGTAAAGGGATGCGTGAATTCTCGTGTATTTGTCATCGTTTACGTAGGCATCTACATAGGGAAGATATAAAGATCGAAGAGATGCTGTTGAAACGGATCTGGGATATTTTGGAAACCGCCTTAGCTCTGGATGACTAACGCAACGAGGACGAAATTGGAATTGGTTCGTCGATGAATATTATTAACATAATTTTTCTATCAGGTCAACGATGTGATGGGTGTGGTGTATTGTTTTATTTACGCGCGTTCGTCGACGTCGTATTATATAAGAGGAATTTTCGATGTCAAAATTAAAGATGTACGAAGATGAAATACCGGAAGACTTGAAAATTGTAAAAGTTTTCGATAGGTTGCACAAAACGATGACTAGTTTGAGTATTGATCTCACGTGTAGACAATTTCCAATCAAGCTGACTCACCGTGGCATGTGGCGCGATTTGTACGCGTAATCACGAATCGAGACAGCGCGCGAATTCATATTTACTAATTAAACAAAGGTTAAAGCGATGTTTACCTGTGTTGGAACGTGATACCGGAAATTCCTGTTTTAGGTGAAATTACATCTGCGCAAGGAATATTTATGCGGTAGCTTTAGCGGTACGAGGACGATGCATTTTTTTACAATGTGTACGTAGTAGACGTACCTGTACCTCAGGTGTATCATTGTTACCTAAATAGTAACGGTACTCGAGTACGTATCGTGTAATAAATTATCTATCGATGCAGCTTCTTTATATGTGCGCATCGATTAACGGTATCAAGTCGCTTGGCCATATAAGCCGAAAAGTAAATACCATATTGGCACGCGAAATACTTTTTTTTACGGTGCACGAAGCGAACTACGTTTGCATGGTCTTGAAAACCAAATTGGAAGACCTGGATTAAATATAGGTAAAGCTGGATGTTAATAGAAATAAGCGCAGAACTCAAAAAGCTAACGGATTCAACACCTTTTTTACCTTGACCGAGGGGAGGGGCTTCTAGCAGTCTCCTTGATTTCCAGGAGATGCAATTTTGCATGCTGTGTCCAGCAGCTACGAATATACAATGCTCATATACTATGAACCCAAAGTCATTTCCTGGGGTGTCAAGTCTCCCTCATTGACACAGGGTAGTAAATAATGTAGAACGATGATATCTTCGTTTCATTTCAAGCCCAAAGGAATCAGAGATGAAGGTCTTCCTGGGCTGTCTTCGGCCATTCACCAGTGTCGATGACTTCAGGTGTCCCTATAATGGCCGAAGATGCTAACACGGATATGATGCGTCAGTCTCTCCATTTCCTCTGGCTGTTTTCTTAAAAAAAAACAGGTATTTGTTAGTTTAGTCATTTTAGGATTTGACCCAAAAATAATCAACCATATGGAAAATAATTTGATGTATTAGTTCATTTGCAAAGCTGTTGAGAGGAGGTGAGGCAAGGAGATATTTTGCCTTAGGTTCGGATCTGTGATATTGACAATTTCCTTCAGTTTCTTTCAGTTAATAGGACAAGTATCATGCAAAAATTGAGGAGATCTGAAAAATTTACCCCGGGCTCATCTGCCCCCTCAATCTTTATATGTATGCCAAGACTTGACTAAGAGGGGGAGGAGTGATACAAATGATGGATTTTTGAGACCTTAAGTAGCACCTGTTTATTAATCCTGTCATACAGTTTTACTCAGATTTGAGGGAGGAATTAATTCCAATTTTTTTCACTCATTTTTCTTCTATCTCGAGAACAGAGCTATTCAGAATTTTCCGAAGGAACAGTTCCCTTTCAAATTAGTTGTCGGCAATTTTTCGCACACATGTAATTTGAGTTGCCTAATGTGAATTTAAGTAGTCTCATCAGGACACCCTGTATAATACATATAATTCATAGGTACATATTCTTGTGATATCTGACTATGGATACAGAACTGCACTTCTTTTCCACGGAAAATGTAATAAAACATAGCCCAAGTTCACCACACCGAAGGGGAAATCCACCTAATACGAGCTAACACGCGATACTCAACCGAACCCACACACCATCGCAATTTAGATATTTTTCAAGGTAAAAATTGATTTTCCTCGGTTCTTGACCTATGTCCACCAATGCACAATGAGCGCGTTTCGGTATCTGCGAGCTTACAGTTCATTAACTCGAAAATGGTAATTACTCGGGGCGAATTAAACCCTACGAAAGCTTTTTTCTTGTCACCATCGATACGTCGTCGCGATAACCTTGAAATTACAACATGCGATCTTCAAGGAACCTATACAGATAGAAAAGAGGTGCAAAGCTCTATGGAAACGATTTATAAACAAGTATCGAAGTTTTGTGAAAGAATGAAATAATTCAGTATAAAAGCCGCCGGTTCGGGTTACAACGTAATATCGCGATATCGCGTCCACGCAAACACAGGAAGACTAATCATCGAGCTGGTAATTGGCTAATCTAAAAATAGGTCAGAATATTTTTTTACACCGGTAATGATCGTTTAAACGTAGTTAAAATAAGTGTTCAGGTTTCGAGATAATTTAACGAGCTAAATCTTCGCGTAAGGCGAACAAGCCCTTTCGATGAGACGTCACACGAGATAAATACCTTGATTTTTTCTCTGTTTGCAGAAATGAATACATTAATGCCGTATAGATACAAGGTTCCAGATGGTTTGGATTATCTTTTAGAGGAAATCATCAGAGCGGTTTTGAAAGAGAAGCCAACAAATTTGGAGTTATTTATCGCAGATTATTTAAAAACATTGATCGATAAGAGAGACGAAGGTAAGTACGGCCTAGACATTCTAGCGAGATGAATAGTATCTTTTTCACTATGAAGTTTTTTTTTCAAATAAATTGCACGTTTTGATATTTCCTGTATTTTTGCGAATTGACGTAAACGTTTGGGGTCGTTTGTGTTGTCGTGTTTACCTTCTGATGAACATGTAGCTTATTTATTATTTTGTCGCATTCTTCGTGTCTTTTGATTTTTTTATGTTTTTTTTTGCCAGTAGATTTCAAACAAATATACATTTTTTTTGGTAGGATTTCAAAATAAAAACGAACTAATTATAAGGCTCGTAAAATAGGCATAAAATTTGAATAATTTACCAAAAAATGCTCGAGACAATAAAATAATTTTATATTTTTAAATAATAGGAAAAAATTCATTTATAAAAAAGACGAATTTGTATTTGTTTTATGTACAAAATTCTGCAATTCAATTCACCCCAAAGAAATTACAATATTTTCTGCTCTTCGCTGAAGAAATTATTTTGTAATTGTTCTATTCATTTACAATGTTCGTTAATACATCAAAAGTTTTTTCGAGTAGTTGCTTTTTTATAATTACCCAATTTTCTCTTTACCCCTTCATTTGTAGTCTCATTCACATTTTTAAACTAAGTTCTTATTTACTTTACTACTCTTAATTAAGGAGTCTTTGTAGTTTTTATGCGTCAACGTCTCTTTGACTAATGCAAATTAATGGCCGGTTTGCTTTTGAAAATATTGTTTTTCCGTGAGATATCAGTGAAAATGTGTAAATTTAAAAACCGAACGCTTACTGGTTTTAATTTTGAAAAATTTTCCTCAATTTTTCTAGTTTTGACATATTTTCTAGTTTACAGACGAGCAAAATTTGTTTAAATTTTCTTAAAATTACTTAAACATGTCAAAGCGCAGTTGAAATTGTTCCAAGTTATTCAATATTGTTAAAAATTGCATAAAAACTGTTTAAGTGTAATGAAAATAGTTCAAAATGATTCAAAATTTGTTTAAAATCACACAAAATTGTCAAAATGGTGTAAAAATTATTCAATATTTGCTCAAAATTGCATAAAAACTGTTAAAATGTTATGAAAACAGTTTAAATTGATTCAAAATTTGTTTAAAATCATACAAAATTGTCAAAATGGTGTTAAAATTGTTCAATATTTGCTCAAAATTGCATAAAAACTGTTAAAATGTTATGAAAACAGTGTAAATTGATTCAAAATTTGTTTAAAATTATACAAAATTGTCAAAATGGTGTTAAAATTGTTCAAAATTGTTCAACATTTGCTCAAAATTGCATAAAAACTGTTAAAATGTTATGAAAACAGTGTAAATTGATTCAAAATTTGTTTAAAATCATACAAAATTGTCAAAATGGTGTTAAAATTGTTCAATATTTGCTCAAAATTGCATAAAAACTGTTAAAATGTTATGAAAACAGTTTAAATTGATTCAAAATTTGTTTAAAATCATACAAAATTGTCAAAATGGTGTTAAAATTGTTCAAAATTGTTCAATATTTGCTCAAAATTGCATAAAAACTGTGAAAATGTTGTTAATATAGCTTAAAATCAATCAAAATGTGTTTAAAATTGCTTAAAATTGCGCAAACATGTCAAAATATTGCTAAAATTGTTCAAAATCGTTCAATATTTTTTCAAAATTGCACAAAACTTGTGCAAAACTACTAAATTAATGAAAAATTTGGTTAAAATTGCAAAAAACCATCAAAATGTTACAGCAGTTTGGAAATTTTAAACCAATTTTTCATTTATTCAATTGTTTTTCTCAACTTTTGTGCAATTTTGAGCAAATATTGATCAACTTAGAACACTTTTAACAACATTTCGACAATTTTATGCATTTATATGTAATTTTAAACAAATTTTAATCAATTCTAAACTATTTCAACAGTTTTTATGCAAATTTAAGCAAATATTAATAAACTTTAATCAATTTTAACCACATTTTAACAGTTTTTATGCAATTTTGCACAAATATTGAGCAACCTTAAACAATTTTAACAACATTTTGACAAATTTAGGTGATTTTAATCAATTTTTAAGAAAGTTTGATCCACTTTAAAACATTTTAAAAACATTTAAAACAGTTGTTGTGCTATTTTGAGCAACTGTTGAACAACTTTGAACAATTTTAACAACATTTTGATAGGTCTGTGCAATTCTATGCAATTTTAAATAAATTTTAATCGACTACAAACCATTTTAACTACTTTTTGAGAGTTTCTATATAATTTTGAGCATATATTTCTCAAATTTTGTAGACTTTGACAACATTTTGATGGTTTTTGAGCAAATTTTGAACAACTTCAAATAATTTTAACAACATTTTGACAATTTTGCTGAATTTTAAGTAAATTTTGGCCAAATCTAACCTTAGTTAACATTACTTTAACCGTTTTATGCAATTTTATAAATATTTTTAATTAATTTAATCGTTTTTCACGACTTTTACGTGACTTGTAGCAAATACTGAACCACGTTAACAACATTTTAATAATTTTGTATAATTTTAAGGAATTTTAATCAAATTTTAATCAATTTTGGACATTTTTTGCATTTCTAAACAAATATTGAATAAGTTTAAACAATTTAATGTCATTTTGTCAATATTTGCGCAGTTCCGGGCAAATTTTTCGTAAATTTATTCGTTTTGTATAACTTTTCTGCAATTTTGTGCAAACACTGAACAACTTCGAACGATTTTATCAACATGAATTGTTTTTTTGGGAAATTCAATTGTTTTGGAAAACCTCGATGAATCGTGAACCATTTTCGTATGCTACCAAATAAACTAAAATATGTACTCGTATTGGTTGAAAATTTCACGAACTACGAACTTCTGGTAATTCACAATACGCCTTTATTTCCTTAGCTACAAACTCGAAATAATTCGCCATTAATTTTTCAACGCCATTTGCCTTCGGTTGCGGCGCGAACTAATTCAAAATACGTAAATTCCAGCCTCAGTCTGATTAACAACCGTGACGTTTGTTCGGTTTCATTCAAAGCGACAGCCTTATTTTCACAAATAGGCAACACTTACGACGCGATAAAAAATACGACATAGATACTAATGGAAGGTAATTAGAGGAGACTGAAATAAAAGCGGGACGCTTTGATGGAATATATTTTAAATGGAAATAACGACCTCGTGTACGTTCAAAAGCGCCGGCAATGTAAACTTAAGGGACTTTTGATGTTAATACCTTTTTTTTGTGTGTGTTTACGTAACAACTAACAACCTTCCAAAATGGTGAAATTTTTGAAAATTTATATCGCTGAAGCACAAAAGACGCAATGAAACAATGGAAAATCCTCCTCGACGAATCACGAATTAAGTAAAACTGTCAACGTGAAATACATGTGTTTGGTTAAAATACGACGCGAGACACGCGACATTGAAAAAGCTCAAAGTCAGGAGCTCTCGTAGGAGTTGTGACAAGGCTGTAGGTGTGATTGTAGAAATTTCTAATTAATTAAATGCATTAAGCTCGTAATACCCATTACCCATCGAACAAGGTACAACGTTCGAACACGAAATGTCGATACAATTTATTCGTGTTACCTTCTCCATTGTTAATATTATCTCGTTTTGTAAAAAGAGTTTCAACAAATGAACACGTATCGAAAGATAGATATCTTTCGCTTATCTTATCAGCTCATCTGGGTTTGGGGGGAAAAGCGCGAACAAATTTAGTAATTAAAATCGATACTTGGACCTTTGATACGAAGTGTTTTTTTGGAGTTTCACGTCGACGTGACGAAAGACTCGGGAGGGGGCATTCCAAAAGCTTTTTTTCATTCGTTTCCATTAAAAAAACACAAGCAAAAAAATGAGCTCGAATTTATCTTTATGAAACCCCCAACACGGTTTGTCGGCTACGATACTTTTTTTCTAATTAATTATCACGTCTCGGAGGAGGTTTCGGAATTAATCTTTTGGTATTTTCGTCGGCCCTATGACGAGTATCAAATTTCAACGTTCGCGTATTGTTTTTAATTTATTACACGAAGAGATATCGATTAAGATACTCAGCTTATTAAACGCGTTTATTAAAAACGTAATTTTTCGAAGCTCATTGAGGTAATCGTCATCCGGCATTAGATTGGTTTAAGTGTTTCCTCATTGGCATCGAGGTTATAGTAATGACGTCACGTCTGAATAGGCTTCGAAATAATTCAGGCAGGGGAAGGAAAAACGCCTCCATTGTAAACAATACATAGGATTTAGAGCTTTTCTCTTTGGGACGAGTTTTGTTGGGATTTTAGTATGAAATTTGTTTTAATTTAGTAGGCCACATCGGTGAGGTATTGGTAAAATTTCAGCTCGTCAAAATATTTTAAATCGATATTCGTCGAAGTTTCACTAGGATTTCAATTTGAGCTCGCCAAAGCGACGTAAATTATGTTTTCATTTTTACCGGACGAGAAAGCCGAGATTTTGTGCGTTTTGTATTCGCCACGAGGTTGCTATTTTTCGTGTTCTTCTCTCTCGCTCTGCACTGTTTCGAGTTTGTTATGATAAGATTGGCACTTTGAACAGTAGATTAGTTATCGTCCTGGTGTGTATTGTTCGTACGCTAGCCCCGTCATCAAAATATACGATACTTCTGTGAAATACGTATTGTAAGTGTATTACTAATTGCTAAATTGTAAACATTAATTGCTTCGTTGACGATATTCAACTAAAGGCTTTATTCGTGATTAAATCTATATCGAAATGAGTCAGGATTTCGGTTCTTCGTACTCGACGATGTTTGTACTTTGATCCCAGAAGAATTGCGGTGAATTGGAAAGATGGGTTTTCGATGCGAAAGTCGATAAAAATTCATTTGTGGTTTTATCAAATTTCGCGAATTTTTTGGAATTTTTTTATCAAGTGTGATTAAGTCTGATTTTTTTTTAAATTTATAAAAATGAAAATTAAAAAAAAAAGGAAATTGCGCTTCAAAGTTTTGCTTTAACCATCAAAAAATCAAAATAATTTATTAATTCATCGCAAAAAAATAATTCAATTTAGGTTCCAAAAATATAAAAAAATGTCAATTTCAATCAACCTAATACCCATAAAGTTTCACTTAAAAGGGTTGAATCGTTCAATATTTTTTCACGTTTGGTTCATCGCACCAACACGTCTGGAAAATATCAAAAATCTCCTATTTCTTTCGAGCATTTTTCCCAAGTTTTGGAAAACAATTGCTAGGTCATTTAATGTCAACTCGACCGAAGTAAAGTGACTTCCGGCGTTACGTACTTTTCTCAATTTTTTATTTTGAATCTCACCGGTAATATTTCAAAAAACCATTACGTCATTGGAAAGAGCGTATTTTATCAAATGGGATTTCTAAATATGACACGATCCTTTTTTTTCCTTTTTTCTTTTGTACAAATTTACGGTGGAAGTGAAGAATAGCAGGAGAAGAGGGGGTAGGGTGGAGTTCGAAAGAGCAAGATTTTGATAGTTGTTTAAACTTGACGAAGGCGTGAGAAATTAAATTGATAAATTTTTATGATATAATTGAAAAAATTAACGACTAAGAAACAGAGAAAAATTGTTAACATGGAAAATTTTTAGATGGAAAATATTTTTTGAAAAATGTGCTTAAGTGAGAAATGCTCATTTTTATTTATCAAAGAAATATTTTATAACGACAAAAATTATTTAAAAAAATTACCCATGATAAGATTTATTCGAAAAATTTACCTTAAATGACTGTATTTCAATTTCTTGAAAAAGTAGCGTTTTGATGGGTTTTTTTCAATTTTAAATTTCTGGCATTGAATCGTCTCCGATCGAATTTTTAACGAGAGCATACTATTTTTTATAGAAGAAATTTTCTTTCAAAAATCATATTCATGCCATTAATTCAAATTGATGACGGGAGAGGCGGAATACAAATTTTTAGTATTTACATATTTTTTCCATCCCGTCGAATGTTTGAATTTTTTGAGTAAAATTTTATTTAAAGTGTTTTATTATTATTATGCATTTCAAAAATATTGTAAAAAATTTTATGAACCCTTGGCTGTTTTTTTTTTGGAAAATTATTGGTACAAAAATTGTGGGAAATTGAGTAATGCTTATTTTTCCAATATTTTTTTCGCATCTTTTTAAATTTCGAAGTTTTTTTTTTAAATTTCATTTTGGAAATTTTGCTTTAGATATTCCGACATTTTAAGCGAATTTTGGGAACCTTTGGTTGATTTTATTGAAAAATGAGTTTCACAAAAATTGTAGAAATTTGCGTGATGCATATTTTTTGTTTCAGTATTTTTTTCGTATCCGCTCGAATTTTTGAGTTTTTTTGAAAAAGCTTAAATTCTGGAAGGATTGCTTCGGAAATATCACAATTTTGAGCGAATTTTTTGAACCCTGGGTTAATATTTTGAAAAATGGCCTATGCCAAAGTTGTAGAGAATTCCAATATTTTTATTTTTTCCTTAAATTTTCGAATCTTCTGAAGAAATCTCAATTTCGGACTTTTCTCTTTAAATATCGCAAATTCAACCGAAGTAACCGAAGGTTGATTTTTTTGAAAAACGGTTTTTACGAAAATTGTAGAAATTTGGCTAATGAGTATTTTTTGTTTCAATATTTTTTTCATATCTGCTCGAATTTTTGAGTTTTTTTGAAAAAGTCTCAACTTGGGGGATTTGTTTAAGAAATGCCATCATTTTGAGCAAAATTTTTGAACCCAGGGTTGATTTTTTTGGAAAGTGGCTCATGCAAAAGTTGTAGAGAATTGGATAATAATTATTTTTTGTCTCAGTGTTTTTTTTTTTGTATTTTCTTAAATTTTTGAATTTCCTAATAAATCTCAATTTGGAGCTTTTCTATTTATATCGTTAATTGAACCAAATTCAATAACCGAGGGTTGATTTTTTGGAAAGATTTCCAAAGCAAAAATTGTACGAAATAAAATGAGCACATTTTTTGTGTTTTCTAAAATTTCGGAGTTTTTTGAGAAACGCCTCATCGGAAGGTGGGTAGTTGAAATTTAGAAATACCGCAATTTGATGGATTTTTCTGCACCATGGGTTGACTTTTTTGAAAAATCGTTATTACAAAAGTTGCGAGGAATAGAATAATGCGCATTTTTTATTTCAATTATTTTTTTGTATCTGCTGAAATTTTTGAGTTTTTTGCAAAAGTTTCATTTTGCGATTTTAGCTTCAGAAATACCGTCCATTGGAGGGAATTCCGTGGCCCATGGGTGAACTTTCTGGAAAAATTATCAATATAAATTTGTTATCGAATTTTTTTTTGTGTTGAATTTTCAAGACGTATTTTGAAAAATTTCTTTTGAGGAGGGGGACCGGGGGGTTGCTTCGATCATTATTTTCGTCGATCTCTCATTTTAAAACTATTTATCTTTTTCTCTTTGTAGGAAAATTTATCGAATCGTAAAATTCAAACCCACCTTCCTCGATCTCTCGAAGGCCTTCGGATCGCGAACGTCATAAATGCTGACGTCATTTGACACGTTAGCAACTTTCGATGGGTTTATTAACGGTAATCCGAAAATAGAAAATGCTCAAATGCATCGGAAATATCTATTTATAAATACAAAACCGCGATATATTCCGCTTCGTTGTTACATTTCTAGATGTAATCTCGACTAGGAGAGGTCGAACCGAAAGACGCTCATTGCGAGAGGATTTAACCGGTTAAATTCGCGATGTGGAGCTTAGGATAGCGCAACAACTAAACACGAGGTTTGGGGCTCCCGAGAGTACGAAATTTGCGAATACGTAAGCGCGGATGTTGTATCCGAAAACGAAAACATTCTCGGGTTTAGAGGGAGAAAAAAAACGAGAAAAAACCATAATCGCTCTCTTTCTCGCGGGTCGAAAAAAAGTGAAAAAATGAAGCGTAACAGAATACACGCGTTCGCAGGTAGGGCGCAAGGTGGAAGGCGCTTGCGCTTCGCGTATGCTTACCTAGGTCCACGACATATTGCACGATCCGTTTAGGAGAGCTTGAGAGAGCGCGAGAAAAAGGAGGAGAATTTCGGGGATGAAGCTCGATGGTAGGGAGAAAATTCAGTTATTCGATAAAACTTCCAGCCTCCGTTTTCTGGAAGATTCAACATTTCGATAAAAGCTCGTCATACAGTGCGAATTCGAACGCGCTCCCGACCGACGACGTCGTTCGTGTTTTTTTTTTTTTACCGTAGAACGCTTAGGATCGCTACACGTAACGCATTTTCCCACTCGCCGAAAATTTTTATCAGCGGAGAGAATTTCGGTAGTGATAACGATTGATAAAAAAAGCCTAGTCTCCGCCTCCTGTTGTGTCTGGTCGCGCTCAAGCATTTTTCTATTCCTCTTCGCCACTTCTGCTTTCACTCGATCGTTGTTTAATCGCTTCGAAATGTCATCGCGTAGCCAGATATAGCCCAGAACTTAGACATAATTATAGCCATTGACAAATTCGTTTTCCATTTCGGAATCGCTCGTTCGTTTTTCATTTTCAATTTATACCTCGTCGTGTGCATGTGTTCTTTCTCATTGCAGTGTCGGTGTGCTACGGTATGATTCGCGTTGTACGTATTTTCTGAAGATCTAAAAAAAAATCACCAAAACTACGGAAAATGGGATGTATTCAATCGTACTTTAGAAAGGGTAAGTCGTAAGAAATTTATAACCATTTCTGAGCCACTGGAAAAACACCGCTTCATCGATCGAATTGTTGCATCGTTGCATCGGTTCAAGTGCATCTGTAACAAGTACCCTCTCGAGGTACAGCGAAATCGTGTCAAAAAGACATGATAAAATTAACCGGCTCAAGTGTTGCGGAAAAATCACATAAGTGCGATCGCCCAGATAAGCGTTCTCTTGCTCAAATGCCAATCAAACGTCGAGTTTTCGGAGGCGAAAAATTCAACCATAAGAGGGGTGCATTTTATGATTTTTTTCCTCTCCGAAGTAACGGTTTCTTAACGCAATTTGGGATTATCACCGGAGGAGGGGGGTGTATTCGCGAGGGAAACTACGTGCGATGGTCGACGAGCTGGAAAAAATGTAATAAGAATTGGAACTTGAGAAATGATCTTTTCCCTTCCCTTGCCATGTATTGTTCTGCAGATTTAATGGTAATTGAATTCCCACCAATGAAATGATTTTTTTAATTGGAAATGTAAGCGGTGAATTGATAAGGGTTGAATTTGGATGTTTGGCGGAAGAGAGAACCACGAAGCGAGATCTGTGGATGTGGAATCTCGTGGTTTTCCGCTATTCTTGTATTCTCTATCCTCTTCTGCCCTCTTCCTTGTACAAAAAATCATTCGAATTGACAAGTGTAAAATTACTTCGCAAAGAGTTCCGAGTATTGTATAAAAAGATCCTTGAGCTCTCAGAAATTTTCAACCAATTGATCTAAAGTAGCATTGTGATGTTTTGTTATTTCTTAAAAGTGAAGATGATATCCTTTTGAAGGTCCTAAAACGAAAATTTTCTCAATTGAAAAAATTTCAGCTATATAAGCAAAGTGTTAAAAATATAACAAGAGTGTCGAAAATTTGTCATCTTTACTGAATAAAAAATAATTGTAAAAAATGGCGAATTATGGTCTTGAGAAAAATTCAACTAATAAACATCGCATGTTGCATATCTATTCTCAGATAAGGAAAAAATCAGTGCATTCTTTATCAAGAGAGCCATCTTGACTACGCCGAGATCCACCAGCAAGATCAACATAAGTTTCATCCTTGTAAATACCCTTCCTCCCCCCTCTTTGTAAGTTTAAAAAAAGTGAAGTATAATTAATTTAAGAGTGAATGAACTCGCTCGCTTTCAGCGTTAATTGACATTTTATAAAGAAGTAAAAATTAAAAGTCGCTTTTACTCTTTTCTTTAATCAATAAATCCAGTTCAAGTTATCACTGAAGTAAATTGTCAGACACTGATTAATTCATTTAAAAAGAGGAAATCTTGTATAAATTTTTTTCATCAAAAAACAACTAAATCCCACTTGAACTTGGCCCACTTTTCAGATAATTTTGATTGACAGCTTGGATTACTTTTGAAAATGCAAATGACATCAACTCTAAATTAAGAACAGAAATTCCCAGGAAATGAATTCATATTGTTGGGACACCCTATTTGGCGAATTGTGAAAATTTAACGAAAGAATTTGTACCAGTTAGTTGTGAAAAGCGTGCCTACACTCCTCTCCCCTGGCTTCAAAACTATCGATAAAATGTGAAAAAAAGTCCATTCAAAGGTTACAAATTGATAGCTCCTTTGAGAAATTTCAAATCAAAACTTGATCAATTTAGAAATTTTATGAGGTTCGTGGCGTTTGATAAAATCCAAAAAAAAAATATTCAATTGCCATTTTAGTACTTGAAATGATAAAAAAAATTGGAAATTAGTTTTTTAAAATATTGAAATCTTTGCTGAAAAAAAATCTCACTTAAAGATAATTAATCAAATTTCGATATAAAATGGAGCTGACTGTGATGATGAGTAATGACGTCATCAAGATCTTGGTAGCAATCGAAAGAAGCAAAAAATATATTTTCTATGATCTTGAGAAAGAAGAGTATGAGGTTTGGTTACGTTCCTTCAGTCATGAAATTATTTAGGTAGAGCTGTATGGCGCATGCGCGTGCTTAAAACAAAAAAAAAAAGGTGGTGGGAGTCAGTGGCGTAGCCAGGATTTTGGCAAGGGGGGATGGCAAAACGAGTCCAGGTAGTCAAAATTTTTTTTAATTAGTGGGAAACCAGAAATTGCAAACGATTTATTTACCTATTCCTTTAATTTATAAACAAACTACGATA
>QBDW01001410.1:0-41652 GCA_003261595.1 Maconellicoccus hirsutus
GTGAACCAGAATTGGAAAGAGAAGAGTTGCCGGAGTTGACTAGGTTCCTAAGACTAACCACGAAAATCCCCCTTTCCCCTTGTAACGTAGTTTGGCAGTGTTGCCAAGAATAAAATGGAAAAAATCACCATATCACCATTTACTGTATGTTTGGTAAATTACCTTTAATTACCGGTAAAATGTAGGTAAATTACTTGTAAAAACTGGTAAAATACTTGTACATTACCTGTAATTACTGGGAAAATGACCGTAAATTACCTGTAATTACCGGTAAAATGTGGGTAAATTACTTGCAACGACTGGTAAAATACTTGTACATTACCTGTAATTACTGGTAAAATGACCGTAAATTACCTGTAATTACCGGTAAAATGTGGGTAAATTACTTGCAACGACTGGTAAAATACTTGTACATTACCCGTAATTACTGGTGAAATGGCCGTAAATTACCTATAATTACCAGTATAATGTGGGTAAATTACGTACCTGTAATTAATTACTCATTTCTGCTATTTTTTGCTAGTAAATCTCAAAAGCTAAAACATTTTTTGGACCAGTTCAATAAATAAATTTACTTTTTTCATCATAATTTCTTTTACGATGTAATACATCTCATTCTCATTTTTCAGTTGCATCTTCATAGAAGTTTCAGCTTGAAATTTGTTCAAAGTAATTATTTCCTTAGGGTTGAAGTAGCTTTGTTTTTTTTTTCTTTCAAATAAACAAACTCAAGATTTAGGCTAAAAATCACCGCTCCTGGCAACACTGCAAACTCACACACTACCACTAACCACCACACCAACAGCACCAACGAGTTCGCACTGCTATAAATACATATCTATCTTGTAAATATAATACTTGGTTTATTACCGCTTTGTCGCCTTTTAATGGCCAAAACTTTTTTTTAGATAGAGAAATAGAGATAAAGAGAAAACTGCAAGGTTTTACAAATTTTTTTTCGTTTTTGCAATTTTTAAAATTTTACTTGGATTATTTGTAACAAAACCCGAGCTCGAGACAAACTGTACCTTTGCATTGCCTTCATTCAGACGACTCCAATTTAAGTGTAGATTTGGACGAAATTTAAAACTGATGTCGAATAAGTTGTCTGTTTTTGAGTCGTAAGGCGAACCTCGTATAAGTGAGGAAAGAACGAAGTGTGGCAACCCTGCATGAAGTTGCCTTCTTTTTTTAGGGGGGATTTCTCGAAAATGAATGAATTAGTACTCACCATTCATGTTAATTTCGTTTTTTGGGTTTTCCCCCTTTATTTACGACGCAATGACGTTCGATGGTGTGATTCAATGCGACTCCGATGCCGTCGCTGTTGCAGCAATGTGGCAAAAATCGCGATACTTACGCGCCGAAGCCTAAAACGATATTTCTGAAAGGTCTATAGTCGATCGCGCATCGTTGAAAATGTATTAATTACAAGTTAAACCGCCTAACTGCACTCGATACTGTCACAATGCTTGTAAACTTGGAAGTGGTTACGAATGAAGTTCTTCGTTAAGTTCTGATAAGATACGAATAACGAAAAAGTAGATAAAGTGAGCAGTATACATGTGTAATTGTACACGTTTCGTTAATAACGTTTAAAAATATGTTGTGCGCGTATTGTTAACAAGTACGCTAAGAGTAGACGTTTAATGAGATTTTCTTTATATTTTAGTTAATTGGCTTGCGCGCAGAATAGTTGTTTTTTGGAGCTCGGTGGTGGAGTTGTTTTTTTTTTTGTATGAAGCGAGATTAATTATCGAATAAAACATCATCGACAGTATTCGCGTGATACATTTATTCCATATAGATATATTAATAATTATGATTAAAATTACGCAAGTACGTAAAAACTACGCTCAAAGTAATAGGTAACAAAGACACAAACACATGTAAATTGAAAAAATATCAAAGGTATAGTTTTTTATTTATTATCGAAGTTGTAGTACGAATGTATCAAATTGTATAAAAATTTCAACAATCTAAAAATAGTAATTTCGCTATCGTAGTCGGAATGAAAATTACAAAATTTCTCTACAGAAAAAGCTCTTTCACACTCCGATTTCGGGTTTCTTTTGCAAATTGGATTTACTCGCTGGAGATTTTCGATCGTTCCACGGCTGTACCTTGTCTGTGGCGAATAAACAATACGGAATGTAGGTGAGGATACCGATGGCGGTGGAAATTTGGAAGAGATGCAGCCACTGTTTGGGATTAGTCTGTGAGAAAAAAACACGAGGCGAATTAGCTCCGACGGTTGAGTTTTCCTTTGACTGGGCCGTTAATGCTGTAACGTTCTCGTGTTGCTGGCGCACTTACCACGTCGACTATCAGAAAATTTACTAATACTGGGCAGATGAAATTGGCGCTCATAAATATTAACTGACCAACCGCCAACGTCGGACCTAGAAAAGCCATTTATTAAAATGCTTTCGAGGGTGAAAAACACCAGAGAGAGATTGGACGCCGAGAGGAATAACGAGTAAATTTATCCTCTAGATAAATAATTTATCTAGGTTAACGTGTTACGACGACGTGGACGCGGATTGGCGAAATGGAAAACGCGCGAATATTGTATAAATTATCACGCCGCGCCGCACGAAAGTGGAAAGTGATCGGAGAAAATAAAGCCTTATGTGCTTATCGATTAACTTTCATTCGCAGCGTTACGTCATTAATCTAACGCAGAGCCGTTACGCTTGCGGTAGTCCGAGCGAAACGGCGAAATTGCGGATTTTATTGGTTTCAAGGTCTCGGGGTTATTTTTAAACGCGTTATCGCGCAGCTACGTACCGGCGAAGTTCGGCGCGATGTCGACAATCGACGCTGCAGAACCTGAGGAACTGAAACTGAACAGGATCAGTACTACTGTGCAGAGGATGGAGAATTCGAAGGCGTTCGTCGTGTAGACGACGAGCAGTAGTAGGAGTCCGGTGCACACTTGACCTGCGTGATGTGAATTGAAATCGACGAGAATATTATTACGCGTAATTGGAGTTGAAACGAGTCGATGTACGTTTGGTACTTACTCATCATGGAGAATAACAACCGTACGCTAACCGTAGACATGTATCTCTGCTTGATGACGTAATCGGCCAAACAGCTGATGGGTAACGAAAAAGCGCATCCGATGATGTACGGAATTCCGCTGTAGACGCCGTTCTGAAAGTGAAAAAGCGAAAGAAACGATTTATGTTGTTGCGCTATGACGCAAATGGTATTTTTACCTTTCCAATTTCAATTTGAACGATATTTTTCAAGTACAATGGCGTGTACAAGAAAATTACTGACATGATCCAAAAGCGACCAAAATTCGAGATTGAGATCGACCAGAAAATCGGCGACAGTAGAATTCTTCTCCATGGCGTTGGTAAAATCTTGGCAGAGAAGTTACGTTAATGACGTAATAATATCAAACATAGCTTAATTATGTTGCCAGATTCGAGTTCTACGCATGAGAAAACCTAACAAACGATATATATGACGATTTTTCATCATTTCACCTCCTCACATGCTCCTCACTCCCTCATTATTCAGGAATTGATCTCTAAAAATGCGGGGAGGAAGATGCTGGTGGTTATTAGAAGCAAGCGATTCATGGAATTTGTTTGTTTTGTAAGTAGCTCTCGCATAATATTATTACAATCGCATGTCCTACAGTTATCACGACGTGTGACGTGATAGGGAAGAGAAGGAGGGATCGATGAGGGTGTGGAGGGTAAAATGGGGAGGGGGAGTCGATGAAGTGATAAAAACGCGTGATGGTTATCGATTGTATGGTTTTCGACGGTGCAGAATCGAAATCTGGCATTATTTTTTCGTTATGAACGTTCCAGGGGGATGGAGCCTTGGGAAATTGTCGTATTTCGTTGAGAATTATCGTGTTCATCGATTTTAAAGCTTTTTGACACGAGTATTTCGAAATTGCGGATGTCTTTCGGTTATAATACCTCGTTTTTCGGAGCGATATTTTGACGTTTGGACTGAATTAATTTCAATTCGGCTTCGGTGATGGTGGGATGGTCTTCGGGATCGTCGTAGACGTTCCATAACCAACATAGGCACCAGATGGTGTTCAATGTGCCGGTCAAGTAGAACACGCTTCGCCAGCCGAAGAAGCTGATAACGTATCCGAGTACGATGTACGATAATCCGATACCCATGAAGTATCCTGAAACACGATACACGTGTCAGCGGACGCGTGCTAGTTGGAAAGCGAAATTTCAACGCCTGGGTTACCATAGGTAGCTGACAGGAATCGATTACGTTCCAATGGCGGTATCCATCTGCCTACCATGGCGTAAAAGGCCGGCCAGGTGATGCCCTGAAATCATCACCAGTGCAACGTCGCTGATACGTGTGGGGTGAGAAAACGCCCTCTCGCTACTTACTTCGGCGAATCCTTGAACGGATCTGAGGATGAGCACGTAGATGGAATTTTGGGCGGCGCATAACGGTATCATTAGCGAGCCGAGGCCGGAGATGAATTGCCCGTAGCCGAAGGTTTTCGTCGGTCCGAGTCGGTTGATGAATACGCTGGAGATACCGGACGAGATGAAGTACCACCAGTAGAAACCGGTTTGTAGGTTGTTTTGTTCGAGATTCGTCCAATTGAATTCGGCGATCTGCGGCTGCGAGGTATGTATAAGGCGTTTGGCGGAATTGACGTAGAGGATGTGGTAAGAAGAGTCGATACCTGTGGCAGGGGCAGTTCGTTTACGGGCGCGTATCGCGTCGTCGGCGTGTTATTGGCGGCGGTGGAGTTACAAGGCGTGGACACGTTGCAAGCGACCGTGCCAGTATCTTCGGTGAAGTCTTGGCGAGCCATGGCCAATAAGGCGATATTGAGGTCCGTTCGTAGCATGTAATTGACCATGAAACCGGCGAAACTGAGGATGTAGAGTTTCACTCGTACTTGCATTTTTTCTGCGGTGCGAAAAAACCGGCGAAGTGGTGAAGAGTTGGTGAAAGTGCGAATATGCATAGGTACTCACGAGGCTTTGGAGGTTGCGAATTCGCTAAACGTTCTTTATCAGCGTGGAGATTCGATTTTATCAGCATATCTAGCGGGTAGACGAGTACGTGAAATCTGCAACAGTAACGTCCGCTTCATTAATCGCCTATCTGCGACCTTATCAGCGCAGATTAGCTTTCGCAGTACCATTGCGAATGTGTAAAGCGTTTTTTCGGATGCGTATTCGTGGCGACGTGTTATCGTCGACGATCCGGCCCCCTTCGATGGGGCAGTATCGGACGAACGATCGTGAAGCCGGCTTGGATTGCACTGCGCGATTAATTCGACGTATGCGGTACGGCCGCCGCGGCGAAGGCGGCGTCGACGGCGACGGTCGTCTGGAGACGATCGTGCGTTTGTATTCGAGCACGTATTATGAGAAGCGTCGATGATTAAAAGGCGTCCATTTATCAACGTAAAAAAGACGCCTTTTACGGCGATGATAATTAATGACGGGGTTACATTGGCCTTTGATCGGCGCCCGATGCCAAGCGGGAGACCGGGGGTGAGGAATTTCCGCGCAACTTACCAGCGAAATGTACGCCTGCGGAGCGATTGGACTTGGGATGATGGTTCGCCTCGAGTGTTCAACCTACGAAGAGTATTGATCTGTAAATAAAACGCGAATTAGGAGGCATTGTTTTCGTATAAATGTAGAATAGAAGGCGAACAAATGAAACGAAGAAATAGCGTGTGCTATTCAAATCGTAATATTCTCGTATTGAATGCGATATAATACGGTTCGCGATGTAGATTTGTTCGATAGTATTAAAGGCGCGCGACGACGAGGTGGCGTATACGTCATTGTATTCGCCAATAGTTCGCGGTACTGAAAAGAGACTCCGTCGAGTCTGTTTTGCATACGAATAAGCCCCGGAAAAAAAATTCCGATAGGATATACAAAGGCGAAAATTCTTACCGTTGAGGTTTTAATTGAAAAGTCAAAGTGGGATAGCGGAAGTTGACGTATTTAATGAGTAACTTAGTAGAAAGTTGCGGAATAAATGTAAAACGACGATCGAGCTAAATCGCATAGGTCACCTGGAAAAAATTACGTAACGTTGAGGTTTAAAGTGATGCGAATGGTGATTGCGACGCCTACCGTTCTCGATGGACTACGTCCTGAAAAATACGAAAAACAAGCAAAGTAATTATGGCTAAATTAATGCAAAGGAGACGTATGTGTGAGATTTTCAAAGGGTCTACAAGTACGCGTGGCGCGTAATTAATCGGAGGAAAATCCCGCTCTCGTTGGGTGAGAAGCAAAAGCGTACGTGATTTAGGGTCAATGGTCGGCTCGGGAAATTTAATAATTTATCGAGCTTTTTTGCACTTATCTATGATGTAATCAGAAGCGTGATACGTGATCGAGGTCGTTTGAATGACATAATAGGAATTTTTTGTAGCAGGCGATTGCGGTGGAGGGGTAGAAAGGGGGAGAGAATTTCGTGAAGATTTGAACCGGTAATTAAAACGAGTATTTTTCGTCGATAAAGATGGCGTAATTTTGAAATTCGCTGACAATTCAAGGTCAACGGTTTTGATTTTTAGTAAATTCGTTATTTCGTGTTGAAGACTAGCGCCGTGTTGAGAAAGTACAAAAGTGAAAAAATTACGATAAAGGGGATGCTTGTCGATCAAATCGCAATTTAGGTTGTTTAGCTGGACGAAATCAAAGCACGAAATTTTACTGATTCCTTTCTACGTAATTTTTCTATCACTTGAGAGACAGTAGTCACTCGTAAGGAATAAGAACGCAAATTATCGTGCAAGTCGGCGATATCTATGGGTTGTCTCGCCTTTCCCGACGATTTCTCCATTTTCGACCTAAAATTTGATAAATCATAATCATTACCTTCGAATAATGGAAAATCCGATTCAATTATTAACGGAATATTCTCTTCATAATGCAACGAAAATTTATCATTCAACGATATGTCGCTCTTTTGGTTTTTTTTTTGCTATCATTTTTTGCGAGCTGATTTTTTTTCAATTTTTAAAAACACTTGGACGGTGATAAAGACAAACAAGCGATTCCGCGGTATGATTAAAAACTTACCAAACTCCTTCTGTGTGTTCTTCAAATGATAAAAACCAATAATATGAATAATGCACAATTTTTAAGTCCATTTTGTAAATTTATTGTGTTTATTGTTCCCGACGTTGAACGGTTTTAGTTTATTATACAGATCATAATAGAACTCGGTCGTAAAATAATAAGAAAGATCACACGCGAGAAGGATGAAATTTGTAATAAGATAGTAAAAAATTTCGCCTAATATACGCAATTTGAATTTATCTCGGTTTCGTAATCAATATTTCATATCAATATCGAAATGCCATCGCGATACGTAGGATTGATCGATTTACCGTTTAGCTTCGCGCTGTACAGATTGGGTGTGGGGAAAAGCGATTTTTGGGTAATAGCGATGGCGACGTGAGAAGAGGATGGGTTAATCGTGATGCGAGATAGGCCGAGGATAAAATTTATTCCGTCGTTTGAGCGAAATTAAAATAAATGTGGGGGTAAGGGAAGCAAAGCGGAGGAAATGATTGAAATTCTCGACGTAAATAATTGTGTGTTTTTTTTTTTATGTAGGTACGTCGTGGTAGTTTTTTCATATTACGTATATTAATATCGTATTTCTTCTAAGGTTTTTTTGTCTTCTTTGTTCTCGTCCTCGACGTAGTTCCATTTTTGGATTCGCGAATTCCAAATTAAGATGAATTGCAAGCCGGTAAATATGCTTACGGCGGAGCTGATGAGGAATATTTTTTGCCATTGCGCGATCGTGTCCTGAAAGTTGATGCGATCAGTTGGTATCTTTGTTTTTTCGAGTTGAAGTCAATTGAGATGTATAGATGGGTGTTTTTAATTAGCCACTTGCATAGGATCTCTCAATTTTTATTTTTTATTCGTCGAATTCGTAAATTTTTAGCCTCTGTTTGTGTCCAAGGTGATAAACGATGTTTTACGAATACGGAGCTGCTTGTCAATAAGATAAGTTAAATACGAAAGGAGATTACTTTGTGTAGCGTTAGATGACCGACAATGAGTGGGATGAGGAATCCGGAGGTTTGGCTGCAAACTCCACTCAGCCCTTGTAAAATCGCTGCGACGAAATGAAGAGAGCGTGAAATTGGTATGACGGGATGCGCTCGATGTACGAATAAATTTATGACCAACCTCCAAAATTCGGGCTAATGTCGACAAACGCGACTCCTCCGGCGGTACTGGCTGTTCCGTTTAGACCCATTATCAAGAAAATCAATAATTCGGCAATCGACAAGATGTGCCCGAAGTAGGCTAGGCAGATCATCAGGATGCCGGTGAGAATTTGACCTTGGAAAAGAGAACAGAAATTAGAAAATGTTACATCGATACCGAAGAGTTGGCTGAGTAATTTACAAATGGAATTTTGGAAAGTATGTGCGAAGATTTTCCAAAGTTTCATCAATGAAAGGGGCTATTTTCGAAGAAATGGAAGAGAAAGTGGTGTAGTTTTCATGTAGTGGAGTATTTGTCGACAGGAGTGAAGCTAAACGAGGAAGGGGAGGGGTAAAGATGATTGAATTTTTTCTATACGCACTTTAGTGGTTTTATTTCTTCCAAAAGTATTATGAAAATCGACACAGATACAGAAGAAATTGTGATTTCGGGGGAATTTGACTAACTAAAATTGCGTCTATTACACTCGGTTATTCACCATTTACTTATTACGTTATTTTGCTTATATGATGAAACTCGAGCGTTTTCACATATTCATATTTTTTCATATTACAATGCAAATAGCACAAAATATGGCACGCGTGCAATCGGTGGACACGTGTTATGTTGAACTGATGACGTGCTGCGCATAAGTCAGCGCGTTAACCAACCGCAAGACGTGTGTGGTGTATAATGTGAATAGTTTTTCTTCGAATTAGCCAGGTTTTGTGTTTATTACGACACGTGTTGTAAATTTTGAGTTGTATTTGGCATTTGATTGGTAATTTTTCACGCATAACATGACACGTGTGCTTACAACGGGACACGTGTTGCGCATAACACAACACGTGCTACGCATAACGCGACACGTGCTATGCTAAATGATGCACGTGTATTTATTATCTCTAATTGTATCAGGCGATAAGGCGACATACGCACACGAAACGACAACGATTACATATCAGTGACTAACTTATGAAGATGGCGAGTTTTCTCACCGCAGTCGTGGTTAATATTCCTTTTTTAATCAAATAATCGGAGTACACGGCGAAGCTGAGCGATACGATTACTCGATATAAATGCGGCAACGCCGACCACAAGCCTGTCTAAAAAAAAAGACAATATTTAATTCGCTTCTTCGTTGAGATGATGCTCAGGGAACTTACCGATTCGGGTGCGAGATGATGGAAGAAGCATAAATATCTCGGCGCGTATATGGTGATTATGAATATCATCCAAGCGGTACCGAATTGGCTAATTATGTTCGAATAGACGACGGTGGAGAGTAAAATACGCTTCCAAGGGATTGGAATCTTGGCCTGGAACAATGCGAAGACGACGTGCCCGATGAAACGAGATGTCAAAACGAGCAATACTTTTACTTACCCGTTTTGATACGTCTTCGACGACGGTGTTATTTTTGATGTTTTGCTTTTGTTCGAGCGTCAGTCTCGGATGGAGATCTGGCTTGTCGTACATGAGGTATTTCCAAGCGGCGCACCACGCGAAACCGAGAACGCCGGTTGAATAGAAAATAGCTTTCCATCCGTATAGCTTCATGATGAAACCGCTCACGAAGTACGTGAAAGCCGAACCGAAAGATATTCCTGGAACGATGACGTGCAAAAGGAGGGTACCGCGTAAAATCCGCGGTAGGTGGTGAGCTTACCTAAAGTACAGGTCAGGAATTTGGCTCTGTTATGCGGAGCCACCCAATGAGGCACGATCGCAAATATACTCGGAAATGATAATCCCTGCGGATGAAGTGAATCAGTCGGAGGAGCTGAATTCGCCATTGCGTAAGGACTTACCACAACGCATCCTTGAATCATGCGCAGCGACGCTAATAACTTGTAGTTGCAAGAGGCGGCGAGTGGTAGAAGGACGTTTATGGCGTTGCCGACAAGCATGGAAAACCCGAAGACGCGTTTGGCGCCGTAATTCTGCACGAATACGCCGCCCACCGGATGCGATAGCCAGAGTAGCCAGAACACGGAACCTAGGACGGCGCCTTGCTGGAGCTCGTTCCAGTGGAATTTTTCGTGCTAGGGTGATTAGTGGATGTTGATGGAGTATTTACGGAGGTTATAGAAAGATGTGTGTGTACCTGCGAAGTGTAGGTGGTGTTGGGGCTGCGCTCTTCACCAGAAGGTGTACGGTGGACCATGTTTGTTATGGCGATATTTAAATTGGTCAGAAGCATGTAGTGAATCGAGTATCCCATGAAGGACATCACATATAAGGTGATCACCGCTCGAACTGTGCAAGAAGCAGATTGCATGAATTGAGATCAATCCTTAGGTCTTGGTGAATTTACGATATAAGAAGGTCTTGACTGCGAAACGTGGTGTACTGGGGAAACGCCTGTGTTTGGTATTGCGGAAGATGAAATCCGCAGCGTCTTTGTTCCATACGTGCCACTGGAGCGATAATAATGAATGTTTACCTGGTTTAGCCATTGTTGCGAAGGTTCGATCGAGGTGGATTGTTGAAGTCAATGATGTGGGCCCAAGTCGCGTTCCTGGAAAATAACGAGGAAAAGTCGAGATATTTTTGGCCAACGAGAAATTCTTAACACATTAGTTGCTCCGAGTTGTTCCTATTTGACGATGTGTGCATTTACGTTATGTTTATCGAGTTTACCACTTTGATCGGTCCTTATCAAAGATTATTTTTCGGTCGAGATAAGAGATAAATACGATCGACGAAAGGAGTAGGAACATTTTGAACGATAGCGAAAAGTAAAATTATGCTTTGGGTGGAATATTATGATTTTGAAATGTATAAAATGCTGCGGAAATCAACCGTGGGAGATTGGGTTGCCTAAAGTTTGCTTCTCGCATGTTCTCGACCCCCTTAACCAAATCATCTGAAATTCAGTTTGTGAGGTTTTTCAACATGATCTTTTCAAAAATCCGACTCTCGCTGGAATCTGAGTGAACCATCTGAAGTGGTTTCTAGAACGCTCGAATGTGGACAGAGTGCACTACTTGTGGTAAAAATATATTCGTGTATGAAATAATGATTCTTGGCGTAAATATCAAGTATCTATCCATTATACGAAAACGCATGAGATCAAAGTTGATGCTCTTCGACTTGCTGCGTGCCATATTGTGTCGTGGTAGCCCTGTCCTTGCTGTAATTCCACGGTTGTATCGATGAACTTCCAAATAAGATGAAAATCGTGCCGCCCATTACCCTAAGGAGTCCGACCATGAAGAATACTTGATACCACTTTTGCAAACTTGGCTGCAAAGATACATTGAAAAAAGTTATATCCATAGGATATGGTATGGTACGCAAGGAACATCGCTTACATTTTCGGCTAAAATGTACTTGACCAGTAGAGGATCCAGGTAACCGACACTACTGGTGATCAGTCCTTGAACTCCGTATATCACAGCTGCGGAAGTAGATCATCGACGTTAATCTGGGCTTTTGATAACCCGGCCAGGAAGTATCGCGGCGTAACTCGATGAAGCAACTTACCACAGAAATTGGGACTTAGGTCGACGACATTGGCCGTATTACCGCAGTACGCCGAACCGTTTAGTACAATCACCAAGATAGTCACGAAGGCGATGGTGTTTGCGTAAGATGTGTCGAGATGGAGTAACGAAATACTCGCGAATAAAATTCCGGTTACGACGCATCCTAAAAGAAGATCGAAGATTATGTGAATAGTGTAGGACGGTGGGAACAGATGCGGAAACGGCGTACCAATGAATACGGCGGCTCTCCTGGCGTTGAGCATAGTTATCACGGATCGACTGACCAAGGCGTCGATGAGTGCGCCGAATATTACGGCGAAGACCGCATGTAAGGCGAATGGAACCGCTGATAAAGCACCGGTCTGCAATGAGAAAACTTGAAGTTAGCTATTGGTGTGTCGGGTGACGTTGCGGTGAATGTTGAGGAGGCGATTCGCACCGTGGAAACATTCATATGAAGGGCGTTCAAGTAAAACGATGGCAAATATAAAATACCAATGATCGATAACCATTGAGTGGACCAATTGGCGATGAGATTTACAAGAACCGCTTTCGAGAGGAAGATCGATTTCCAGGGTACTGGAAGCTAAGCGAGGAGTGAAGGCGTAGTCATTATGTAAACCGTAGACGTGACCAGGATAGGTGTATGTGGTTTTACCGCTATTGGACTAACGCTGTCGCCGATTTTACCAACGATGTAGTCCCTTTCTTGCGAAGTGATTCGCGGGTGTTGCTGAGGAGTGTCGGTGACGAAGAGGTACCAAAATGCGCACCAAATCAGCATGCAAGAACTATGGATCAGGAAGGTGGCCTGCCAGCCGAACGTCAAAATTATCCAGCTCGAGGTCAAGTATGAGCCGCTGATGCCAAAGCCTATTCCTGCGGCGAGACGGACAGGAGTTGAAAATCGCTGATTCACCGGTGTCGACGAACTTACCCGAAGCGACGGTCATAAATTTGGATCTTTCGTCCGGTGGCACCCATGTGGAACATAATGAACCAAATGTTTGTGGAAACGATACCCCCTGGGATGAGAATTTAACATCAAAACGTGGTAATTTTTGCTCAAAACGTTGTTACGCATTACGTGGCAGATTCCTTGTACGCTGCGAATGAAGAAAAGCGCCGCGGAGTAACGTATTAGATACGGAATTAGTAGGTTGAGCAGAGCCAGCAACATGCTGGAGTATCCAAATACAGCCTTGGGGCCGTATTTTCTACAAAGCACTCCGCCCGCTAGACGGGATATTCCTATGAACCAATAATACGATCCGTAAATCGTGTCTACGTCGTTGATCCAATTTAGCTTCAGTGACGGTGCGAAATTCTGCGCATGAAAGAGCGGTGTCGTTACGTTGTGCAATAGTACGAGTATCCATGGTGGTTGGGAAGTACTACTTACAGTGTGATTGGTGCGGTTTGCGATGACCTCGCAGCTTGCACAAGTCAGGGTAGAGTTTTGTGGCGAGTTCGAATTGACCAGCGTTGTTACGGCGAATTGGAAATTCATAACGCAAATGACGTTTAGCATGACGCCGCAGAGAAGAATCAGCCATAGTTGAATTCGGGCTGCGGGTGAAAGAATAGGAAGTTCATCGAAGTCCGTGAAAAGAGGAATTTCGTATCCGAATTGTAGACATGAAACGTGTCGGACGCGGTATCACTTAAGGTGAAATTATATCGAGTAAATTATGATCGAAAGTGAACTTACCTTGCATATTATGGTGGAGGTGAATCGATTAACTGCGAGTATGTTATAATGCTGAAATTCTCGAAGGTTCTATCAGCAATTTCATGTTTTCGAATGAACGACTTCAAAATGAAAATGATTGAGCACTTGAGGTTTTTAGTAATTGTTAGGTGTTACTTTGTAAAAACTTCAACATCGTCACCCAAAATTTGTCGTATTTTTTGAAAAAAATAAAATTATAAACTGGAAAAACGAATTTTTCTACGTCACGATAAAAACGACTTCTTAATTTCGCAATTCATTTCACGTTTTTCGAATTTAACAATCGTCATTAGTAGAAATGAAATTGTTATCAAAACTTTGTACATTGAAAACAATAAATCTACTAAATGCACATATCGCGTTGTTAGCTAATTTATCTTCATTTTCGTTATTTTTTCGAATTTCACCTGCGTCAAATTTTAGGATATCGTGGTAAAAAACTTTTCATTTAAAAAGAAACCACCGAAGAGACGTGTTCGTTGTTGCAAGACGCGTTCCAGTGAAGGATGTTGGGGGGAGGGAGCACGCTTGAAAGAAGGATTTTTGCGTTATTTTACAAATTCTTCGAGGTACGAAATAAATGTAGAGTTACTCACTTCGCAGTTAATACAAAACGGATGAATTAAATTCACAAAACTTATGACGTTTAATCGAAGTTGCAAATGAATAAATTAATTCTTATTTCCAATGGAATAAATTACTTAATCAGTAACCTCGCACGTAATAAATAGTCAATAATAATTTTCTACGTAATAAATAAATAATAATGATTTCTTACATCATGTCATATCACACTAACGCAATTAGTTATTCAGTGATAAATAGAATTCGTCCGGCGAATAAAGAAAAACCATAACGTAGACGCCATCGGTCTAATCGTCGTCGCTGGTAACAATCGAATTAAACGCGAATAAAATACGGAAATTTAAATAACGCGAATCAAAGAGAAGGTAAACTTCGTCGCAAGTTTTCATCTAACCCAGGATGCCACATTTCGAAGATAAGGAGCAGAGCTGATTCTTCGTCGCCTTCGTGCCACAATTCGTGCTCGAAACTGCCGTCAAATACGAGCAATTCGCCATTTATCCACTTCCTACGAACACGCCAAACGAAAGAATTGCACTTAGGAGGCTACTACGCAAGGTAAAAGCGTCGAATAGGAAAGCTCTGAACAAACCTGGTTTCGTTGTGAACAGTGATCGAAGCGTGGTTGGGAGTGTTCAATGCTAGATGCACTTGTAATACTGTATTAGTCGGATGGCATTCGGGCGTAGTGCGAGTATTTTTCAATTGCATAAATTTAATATTGCATCTTTGGCATTGGCTAGCGAGCGGAAATGGGTCGAATAGGGTTGTGGTGAACGGAAACAAATGGCATTTATATGTTTTGTAGCCTGAAATCGTAATCAAAAAGTAAGGACGTGGAGTTGGTGATTTTACCATAGTCGCCGTTCGGTGCGCGTCCAAAAGATCCAACGCGTCAGTTGAGTGACTGAGCGTAGCTGGGTTAAGTTACCTTGATGGTAGAGTATCGCTTCTCTCCATTTAGAATACTCGTCATTGTCATCTTGCGGGTGGGCGGCTGAGACAAAGATACCTTCGGTTGCGATTTCTTTGATAACCTCTTGTTTGATTCGTTTCCAATGTTTCATCAGTGTTCTGTGAAAAATCGCAGTCGAGGTGGTTACGAAGGCGTGAAGTTTAAACGCGACGGGAAGTTGAACCGAGCATGCGTCAACCGGTTGCGTGTGTCGGCGCATGCGCGCCAACAACTGAGCGCAACTGGTTGCGAAAGGAAGTTTGGCGCGTGCGCAGAAGCACGGAAGTACTCCTAAATGATAATTGCGGTAAATATAATGTCGTCGCTTACTTGAAGAAAAGTTTCGTGTTATCATCGAAGTCATCGATACTCCACCACGGTTTGGTTTCCAAGCCTTGAACGTTGTGCAGCGATCGTTGATGTATAGAAGGAAATATCTCTTGGGCGACCGCTTTTTTGTAATACTTGACAAATGTACATGAAGCATTATTTTCGTTTTTATTGGGAGGGAGAGGGGAGGCATGGAGTGATATGGGGTAATATACGCACCTCGATGGCTTTATCGCGATTTTGTTGTTTGGTGAGCAGTTCTCCTAACATGTTGTAAAAAACACCTTGCTGGGTGCCCTCTTCGCCGGTGTTGATACCCAGCGACAAATATTTTGTAGCTTCGTCCCACTCACCGAAGTAATTCTTTAGCCAGCCGTAGTAAACCATGGATACGCCGCTGAGGGGCCATTTTTTCAGAATTTGATGAAACTTCCAAATCGCCTCTTCGTATCTGTCGGCAGCCGAAGGGTTGGTCAATGGAAACAACGGGTTGTATAGTACGTGACTTACTTCTGCACTAGGACCAATTCGATGCCGAGATGAACGTGGTGTGAAAGGTTATCCGGAAATAATTCCGTTAATTCGCGTCGAACTGGTACGACTTCTTCGAAGTTTCCTACAAAACGAGACTGATTTGATTGACGCGATGGTTAAAATGTGCGATTATCGTACCGTAGTCGGTCAAGATTTCTATTAATTTCTGCCCGATCATTTCTTTGGCGGCGCTTGGTAATTGTACGTCGTTTGTGGAGAAGGCTATCTTGTAGTGGTGACCCGCTTTGATTAAGGATTGCTTGACGTTCTGCCAACTGGTGTAATAGGCTTTTTGTTCGTGGTATCTGGCCAGCGCGTAATTTATGCGAAATGAATTCGGTATGAATGTGAGCAGTCTCTCGAGTACGGCTACTCCCGGGTTGCGACCCTGGAGAAGAGGAAGAAAGGATGGGGGAAAATAATCGCGTAAAAGGGGAGCTTCGATGGAAGCTCGAAATAATTAGTCGAATATTATAAACCGATACATACGTCGGTAATTGAACCTTTTTTTAATAACTGTTCGCCTCTTTCGATTTGCTTCTCGAAAGCGAAGTCATAACTACTTGGTATTTTGATATCGGGTGGTATCTGCAAGTAGAAGGTTGTTAAAAGATGCGAATTGAGGAGTAATTTTTTTTCTCTCGAGGAAGAATTGGTATATTACGTTTCTGCTCTTGTGCTCAAAAGCTCCATCGTAAAGATTGCTCGGTAGCGGAGCAGGATCTGTGGAGTGCGTGAATTAATGGTAACATTCGGTTAATTACGCAAGACGCTTGTGAACGTAAATGTAACTTACTTCGCCAATCTATTTCTTCATCGTTAAGCGAATCTAACGAAGATGTGGGCATTTCTTTTGTTGGCTTCCGATCGGCGAATATTCCCGTTGATCTGCCGGCTCCTTCTGCGGCACACGAAACGAATCAGGAGTGAGGAAGATTTCGAAGATATTTTCAAAAAATCGATTTACTCACCGAGTATTCTGTTCACGTATACGAAACCAATACCGTAAACGGCTATGCCCACTGCGATAATTGCCAGCATCGTGTATAGCGTAATTTTGAAACAGTTGCAGTCTAAAACTTTTTCTTGACGGCGGCCGACGTGATAATCTTGAAAAAACGAATTCAGTTTCGGAATATTTCAGCGATTAAAGAAATACCTACTTGGACCAACGCGTTGCTCTTGTATTCGTTCGATGGGCGCGTCTATTCGCCTGTTTTGACGATTTCGTGGCATGATGAGTAAACGTGTAAAAGTTGCAGTTGTTCACGACGAAAAACGAAACGTTCGAGTATGGAGTACGATTTGCATCTCTTGTATGATGAGTTGTTTACGGCATCGAGCGTGATTTTTCCCTGCGACGAGGTGATTATGCTCGAATAGATGAATGTTCAGGTTCGATCGAGTTGCGAGTGTGATTGAATTTCGAAGGTATTGCGCGTGGTCGCGTTTTGCGTGGTTCAGTCGCATGTCTTGGTGGACGTGATTTGGCGTGAAAATTGTGAGATTTCTGAGGCGATTTTAATGGAATGACGAGATATTGCTGGTGTTACGTAGTTTCCAATGACGGATTCGATTTCATCGAAGACGCTGAGTATGTGGTTGATTGAACGTACGAGGAGATATTGATATGATGCAGGAGTCGAAGTGGACGTATTTCGATCGAATTAGCTATTAATTGGTGGATCAATCGGGGAAATACGGTTTCTTGAAAATACCTACTGATGTGTTTCTCTTTACCTATTCATTTTCTTCGTCAAAATTATCGTAGTGAATAAAATGCAAAAAAATGGCGGAAATGTGGAAAAGTGTGCTAATATGGCGATTGGGGGGGCGCCCTTGCTGTTGTATTTAAATCATATAACGGCCTGGTTTATGAAAAATGGGCGAGGGGGAGATAGCTTAATGACATGAGGCAAAGAGGAGACTTTTTCAAACTTTTCATTCGAAGGTATGTGTTTTTCTCTCCCTCCGCCATGCCCGTTTACGATGGAAACGCTCCGTAAATAGCCTACTTGGAGTTCATTTTATCAGTATAAGTTTTCCATAGCTCAAAATTGGAGTTTCCGAAATATCTCGAAAATCCGGCGAGGTGGTGAGAAAGCTGCTCCTTGAAATTTGCTGCAATTTTCACCTCACCTCACCTCAACTACAACTTCGCGACGCCCCTGGTGAGAGTGTCGAATAAAATAGAGAAAAAAACTCCGAATTTTCACACGAGATATAAATACGCGTTTAATTCAAAAAATAAATAATTTCGCATATCACATATACTAACACGGTTAGAATAGGGCAAGTTGTCTATAATAAATAGGTGAAAATACCGTCGTACTAAACCAAACGCCGATTTGGCGTCTGTAAAAAAGGGGCATAAAATTTAAAACAATACTATCCCAAATGGCTCTACATTTGCATTTCGCTTGTTATCAATTCGGGATGCCACATATCGAAGCTTAATATCGTTAGTGTGCCGCTACCGTTATTCCAAATTTCGTGCTCGAAACTGCCAGAAAATATTAGCACTTCGCCCTCTGTCCACGTTCTGCGAGGGATTGAAAAACAAAAAAAATTATATTTGTCGGGTACAGAGATACTAGTCGCGAAATACGAGTTGATCGTCGACGCACCTGGTTTCGTTGTGGACCCTGATGTAAACGTCCCTTGGAACTGATAATCCTAAATGCGTCGTTATGATGTTATTAGTGGTGTCGCACTTCGGCCAAATATGACCCGTCTGCATCTGCAGGTATTTCACGTCACATTTCTCACAATTACTCGTCCATTTGAATGATTGGAATAAGTGAAAGGCCTCGGGAAATGCTCGATACGCCCGTGTGCCAGAGCCTGAAAACGAAACGAGACGTGGATACGAGAGGAATGAGGTGAGCGATCGAGGAATCTGATTGTCGCGCTTATGTTGAATTATATACCCCGTTTAAAGATATACGCTTCTCGTACATTTCCGACCGCGCTGTGACGTTCGACATTGTGGAAATAGCGACGATATGCAGCGTGTGAGTCAAGTACTTCTCTTCTGAGTTCAGTCCATTTCGACTTCAGTTTCCTACAAGAACCGTGATAAACGAATGAAGTGAGAAATTAGCCCAAACGATGGGATTTTCGTGGACAGAAATATTGAATTTTGATGAAAATTCGACCCCGCGCATGCGTTCGGAAGTGACCGGTTGTGATTGTTTGATGGTGGAGGGTGCGCGCGCACGCGGAAGAAGTTCGCGTGATGGTTGCCACCGTCTGGGCGGCCGCGTGCGCATGCGCAGATCATGAAATACGAACGCTTACTCGTAAAATGTTATGTAGTCTTTGGAGTGCGTTGAGCTTTCTAACTGTTCCATGCTCCACCACGGTATGTCCGTCAAATAATATACATTGTCGGTTGATCGTTGGTATATCGATGGGAAGACACCATTATCGACGGCTTCTTCGTAGTACTGTGGGAGTTTAAAAGCATACCATTGTAATTTGTTGGTAACTCGGGTATACGGTGAATTTCGACGCTATACGTACCTCGATGGCGTCGTGTTTTCTGCCCAATCTCTCCAACGATGTTCCTAAAGCTTCGTAGAACTTACCCTTGTGCTTTACGTGTATCCCAGTTTTGATTGCTTTGGAGAGATATTCGACGGCTTTCTGCCATAGGCCGTGCGTATACATTAAATAACCGTAATTAATCAACGCATCGCCGTCGATGGGCTCCTCCTTGAGTAGTTTCTCGTATTTCTTGGCCGTATGGGGAAATCTGTCGCTAATAAGTAGAAGTACGAAGATGAAATGGCCTGTTGCGCCTTTGCAGCGTTCGATGGTTGTTTTACGTTTACCTGGTCATTTCGGCGAATGAGACAGCGAGACGGTGGTGGAAGTATGCCGCGTCCGGATGATCTTTGAGTAGGTCTACGTACGTTTTCAAAGCTACGTCGAGATTTCCTGCAAAATGAGACGCGATAATTGAGGTTTTCAACGACTCGGTGCGACGTCTTACGTGTGTCCTCGAAAATATCGATTATCCGTTGAGCGATGGTATCGTTGACGCCGGGTTTTACTCCGTCGTGAATCAACTTATACGCTTTGAGGTAGTAAATGGACGCGTGTAAGAGGCTTTCCATTGATGGTGCCCCGTCGGTGGTGTGAGCGTCCCGTTCGTAGGCTCTGGCCATTCCGTAATTTACGCGAAATGAGTTTGGTATTTTTGTGAGGAGCTGCTTGTACCGTGAGAACGAATATGGAGACTGTGTACGCGACGGAGATGCATTAATTTCACGTGCCTTGTGCGAGAGTAAAGTCCGATAAGTAGATTGCGCGTGTACTTACGTTTGACAGCAAAGACTCGTCGGCGCGTTCGATGTCTTTTTGGTGTAGTAATTCTTCTTCGGTAAACGCGTTGACTTGTGGTAATATCAACGAGGTACGTACGTCTACATCCTGTCCTATGGAAACCGCGTGCTTGTTGCCGAACTGCGTAAACTCAACGAAATCACCTGCAAATCACGTGGAAAAAAGTCGTTGAGACATTGTATAATTAAGGGTTGCGGATGTTCACACGTGTTGGGGTGTAGAATTAATGTAAAGAGGTGGTTTGCATGGAGTAAATATGTGTGATAGGGGAGTCGCGCAGTAGGGACGATGCTTTTTTGGATTTGCAAATATTGACGGCTGGTGATTGTTGTAGGATTTACGTAAACGGAAAAATCGCTTCTATTAAGGACTTACCGCTTTTTATATAGCTAATGAAAGAATCTAGTTTGTGATTGACCATGTTTAATGCCACTAAATTCGAAGAAATAATAACGGCGGTCATGAAAAACAAATAGATGAAATTGAAGGTAAGCCTCGTTAGCGTCGATTCCCGTTGTTGTTGTTGTGTCCTGTTCGAGTTGTCTTCAGGAGTAGACGTATTTTCCAGGTTGTCTTCACGAGTAGACTCCTCTTGCAGGTTTTGTTCAAGTAAAAGGTTTTCTTGTCGGTGGCGTTCAAGAATATCTATCTCTTCCGGGTTGTGTTCTGGTGGGTTTTCTTGTCGGTGGCGTTCAAGAATATCTATCTCTTCCGGGTTGTGCCCTGGTGGGTTTTCTTGTCGGTGGCGTTCAAGAATATCCATCTCTTCCGGGTTGTGTCCTGGTGGGTTTTCTTGTCGGTGGCGTTCGGGAATATCTATCTCTTCCGGGTTGTGTCCTGGTGGGTTTTCTTGTCGGTGGTGTTCAGGAATAGCCATCTCTCCCGGGTTACGTCCAGGTGGGCTTTCATCTGGGTCATGTTCAGAAATCGGCATCTCTTCCGGATTGTCTTCGCGTCGCTGTGTTAAGATAAACGAAAATTACCACTACGAATGGTGATGATCGATTGAGGAATTGTGCAATGGCGATATGATTTTAGTATTTTAAAAAGTATTGGTTAACGTTGTCGTAAATGCGTTACTTTTCGCGTCGCGACCACTACTGATTTCGAAAGGATCAGTTTTCAGGTTTAAATGAGTTGGAAATGTGATAATACAGCATAGGTTGCGCGAGTCGTGTTGAAGCGTTTGAACGCAATATAATGTTATCTTTACGCCAGTAATTGAAAATACAGGCAGGTGAAGTCGTGAATTTAATTCACAAATTGGAGAAATAACACGACGCAGGTAGTTGTGTTGCTGCTCGAGTCGATTACGCGTTATTTAGCGATGATTTGTCACGATTTGAAGTGATGAGGCGGAAGGGGAGTAGGGGGTTGGAAAGCGAAAGGTACCAAGTGACCGAGGAGATAGCAATGATAATATATAGCGGAGGGTGAAATGTATGGTTATCTTGGTGGTATTTTTGGATGAATAATAACTTGAATTTTCTTTCTTTGAATTTTTACCCTTCTCATTTCCTCTTCTTCCCTTTTTTTATTTGAATTTTTTAACCTTATATCAATTTTTACCCTTTTATTATCCCTTCCAACTTATTCGTTAACATTTTTTTACTATTCCTGTTTGAATTTTTACGCTTTTCATTTTTAGCCGGGTTTTTAAATAAAAACCTAGGCTATTATGTTGTATTAGTCAGTGGGAGTTGGAAGGGGCATACTCAAAGTTTACTCGTTTGTTTTGGGACCTCAGGAGTCTATTTTGACCATTTCTTATTTTCCTTTTTTACCATTCACCCAAATATGGTCTTTTGATCGGTTAAAACTTTCTACGCTTTTTTCTCAACTTCACGTTGAAGAACTTTGATGACATGAAAATGGCAAAACGTCAGGTGTTTAATCCTTTTTTCTTCTTTTGATTTCAGATTTTCGCTATTCAAGGTTTCTTCGGTCTCATCGCCTTTTTTTTCGAATTCGTCGATTGATTTGGCGATTTGATGGTTCGAATGATGATTATTGGAATGCAAAGTGGCGGAGAATATTGCTGTTTTGACCTCGAGTCGTGAATTTTCGAAAGTATCTTCTCGCGTTCGGATTTATTTGCTGGCTTTTCAAGATATGAAAGAAATGACCGTTTGCTGAGGGAGAAGTCATTATTCAGTGAGTTATATTTCTTTATGTATAAAAACTTTCGAATTTAAGTTTCCATATCGCCGAAAGCCTCGAGTACCTAGTACCTAGTTACCTACACAATCGTTGCGTTTTGGGCTTCATATCAGACGAGAAGGTTGAACGAAAAACATCACACGAAATATAAATACGTGTTTAATTTAAAAACTTAATAATTTTACATATCACGTATACTAACACAGTTAGAATAGGGAGAATTGTCTATTGTAAATAGATAAAAATAACGTCATAGCAGACCAAAAGTCTATTCGACGTCTTTAAAAAAAAATATACTTAAAGCTAAAACAACGCTAATCAAAAAGTGTTCAACTCCCGTATTTCGCTGTATTCCAATTCGGGATGCCACATATCGAAACTTAACAACATTAAAACCCCAGTGCCATTGTTCCAAATCTCGTGCTCGAAACTGCTGGAAAAAATGAGTACATCGCCTTCGGTCCACGTTCTGAAAACGATGGAGAAATGAAAAAAAAAAAAAATGTAAAATCGAGTGTAATTATCGTCGGCAAAATACGAGCTCGTCTTCGACAAACCTGGTTTCGTTGTGAACCCTGATGGAAACCTTTTTCGGAATCGATATTCCTAAATGGGTAGTTAATATGGCGTTGGTGGCTTCGCATTTCGGCCAAACGTGGGCTTTCTTTATCACCATGTATTTCACCTCGCATTTCATACAATCACGCGCCGGGGGGAATGATTCGAATAGGCGAGTGGTCTCGGGGAATGCTTGACACGCTGGTGTTTTGAAGCCTGAAATCAAGACAGGATGTGGACTTACGATGGGAACGCGGGCATTCTCGAACACATGGACATGGAACAAGAAGCGTTATCGAGTGAGGTTTTCGATTATTACGGTTATGTGGAATTATCGCGTACCATGATGAAAGATGTATGCTTCTCGTATCGCGTCGGATTGGTGATTTTCGCGGTAGTATTCTACATCCTTGAAATGGTGACGAAGAAGAGGCGAAGCGAGCGCTTTTTTGAGTTCGTATTGGAAAGTATTCCATTTTGATATCAGTTTCCTGCAGGAATCGTAGCAAACGGACGAATTAGACGAATCGACGGTGTCGGAGGAGAGTTGGGTTACGCGCATGCGCCGATAGTAACCGGTTGGTTTGGAGCGTGCGCGCGCACGCGGTTGTCAGTACCTGGTTGGATGGGCGCGCTTGCGCAGATAACGAAATACGAACGCTTACCTGTAGAAAGTTTGAAAGTATACATGTTCAAACTTGACGCGGTCTTTGGTGTACGTGAAGCCTTCCAAGTAGTCGTACTGCCACCAGGGTATGCTTAACAGATGACCTTTGTAGTCGATTGTCCGTTGGTATATCGACGGGAAAATACCCTTTTCGACGGCTTTTTCGTAATACTTGCGCAATATGAAAATGGATCGTTTTGATTGGAGGTTGCCGGGCGAGTATACGGTGAATTACGACGTTGTGTACGTACCTTGATGGCGGTTTGTTTTTTGCCTAGTCTTTCCAATGATGCTCCTAAGGCTTGGTAGAACATGCCCTTTTGCGTTTCCGGCACACCGCTGTCGATAGCTTTGGAGAGATATTTAGCTGCTAGTTGCCATTTGCCGGTGGAGTACATTAAATAGCCGTAATTAGTCAACGTCGGCACGTAGTCGGGCCATTTTCTGAGGACTTCTTTGTATTTGGCGATCGCGTCGGTGTATCTGTAGGTAACGGGTGAAAGTGCGAAATAATAATGACGTCGTGTTTGCCTATTGGTTGTTTTGCGTTTACTTGTCCAACTTGGCGAACGTCATAGCGCGACGGTTGTGGACGTATGGCATGTCCGGATGATCTTTGAGTATTTCATCGTGCATTCTCAAAGCTCCGGCGAGATTACCTGCGAAACGCGCCGCGATAAATAAGCGAACAACGAGCTTGTGCGAAGTCTTACCTGTGTCTTCGTAGATATCAATTATCCGTAAAGCGATGGTCTCCTTGACGCCGGGTTTTACTCCGTCGTGAATCAACTTATACGCTTTGAGGTAGTAGACGGTAGCGTTTGCCAGGCTTTCCATCGCTAGCCTTCTATCGGGAATATACGCGTCGGCTTCGAATACTCTGGCCATTCCGTAATTCACGCGGAATGATTTTGGTAGTTTTTCGAGCAGTCGGTAGTACTGTTCGTGTGCGTATGGAGACTGCGCGCGATAGAGATGAGTTGGATTTATTGTGGTTCGTACGAAATGAACGTTTACTAGAAGATTGCGCGTGAACTTACGTATAAAGTAAAAGCCTGTTCGGCCTGTTCGATTTCTTGCTGGTATGGTAGCTCTTCTTCGGCCAACGCGTCGACTAGTTGTGGTAGCTGGAATTGATAAGGCCGTTAGAATGATTGGAAACGAGGTTGGTACACGAGATGAGATACATTACATACTTCTCTTCCCTTCCCCTTATAAACCATATCTTTTTTGTAATCCATAAGCTCTTGCATTTCGTCTGAAAATCACGAAAGAAAACTCGAAGGTAATTGTAAAATTATAAGCACAACTCGACGAAGCACTTACGTTCTGTTATAATACCATCGAATAAATCTTGATCACGGTAAACAAGGCCCAGTATCAGCGCGACCACAGCAACATTAACGGCGACTACGAAAGTCGCGAAGTACTTGAAAACGCGCCTATCTTCGCGGTCGTCTTCGTGACGTACTGTAAAGATATACGAAAAATTAAATAATCTCGGAATATTTCGCGGAATAAATATCGTACGTGCCTAGTCTTTGGAAATATCTTCTATGGGCATTGCGCGACATAGCGAATCAGTAATTCGGCAAACGAGCAGTGCTAAGGTTCACGACGAATGACGACAATTGCCCGAAGAATCATATTATGATGATGTGTGATTTCCATGTTTCGAGACGGATGTTTTTCACATCACAATAACGACTGCTCTCAAAAGAGTTGGTTTTCAGGTTTGAATAAGTTGGAAACGCGATAACGGCAAAGGTTGGCGGAGTCGTGTTGCAGCGTTTGTTATGTTTACGCGTGCCATTAAAAAGGCGAGCAGGCGAATTCGTGAATTTTTAGCGAAGTGACGTATAACGTGATTGAGATGTTGCTCGATTTGACGGTCCGTTGTTTAGCGAATAATGCTTGAATGGGGAAAGCGGGGGAGTGGAAAGTACCGGGAGATTGGAGAAATAGCAGTGATTTAACGATCGGGGATGGAGTTTAGAAAATTTTTTACACCCAAAAGGCACTATTCGGTACCCATCACATATGTATTAGGTCAACTTGTGGGGGGGGACTGCAGCTTTGACATAAAATTGAAAACTAAAAAGGGGTGGGGATGAGGTGGAAAGTCAAAACTCCCAAAAGGCACTATTCGGGCACCCACCACGTATACATGCCAAAGTACGACCTCCTAGGTCAATTTGGGGGGGGGCTGCAGCCATAGCCCAAAACTTTTCAAGGTCAAATGATGGAGGTCTTCCCTCCTAAATGGTTTAGGACGCTGATTTTTGGGTATTTTGTACATATTCTCATGCTCCATCGATTGGTTTATGATTTTGCTGTTTTTGCTTTTTTTGTCCCTCTCCTCACCCCTTTGAAATAAGTGATAGCCTTGGTGGGTATCAAATGCAGGATTTTTGAAGGAGAATTGAAAAATAACAATCTTGCTTTAATAAAAAGGGGAAAAAATCATGAAACGTCGAAATCTAGCGAATTTTTTTTCATGACAAATGCATTTTTAATTTCTTTTTATTGGAGGAAATAAATTTTGAAGAATTTTGCAAAATGTATCGCAAAAAATGCAAAAACGTGTAAAATATGTCAAAATATGCTGAAAAATGGTCAAAAACAACAAAAATATGTCAATTTATGCTTTTTGGGGTAAAATATGTAAAAATATGGTTAGACTTATAAGGTTCATTTTATTCGGAGTTTTATGGTTTGCAAAGATATCATTGATATGTCTGTAAAAAATCCATGAAAAAAAATATGTAAATGCATAAAAATCTCAGCCCCACTTATTAGGAATAGTTCGATGTTAACATTGATTGGATGTGAAAAATTTGGGATTTGTTGGGATTTTGACGATAACGATGTGGAAGGGAACACACGTAAAACTCCGAAATTACTCACAAAACAAATACACGTTTAATGTATACAATTAATTACAAGTATATAAGTTAATAATCTCGCCTATCACGTATGCTAACACAGTTAGAATATGGCGAATGTCTATAGTAAATAAATTAATATCGTCGTAACAGAGACCTAATGTCTATTCGGCGTCTATGATAAATGCTAAAATAAAAACAATGTTACAACTCGTAAAGTTCGTGTTCTTCAGCTTTCTGTATCTCATTGTCGGATAATTCAGGATGCCACATGTCGAAGCTTAACAACACCAGCACTCCGGTACCATTATTCCAAATCTCGTGCTCGAAACTGCCGTCGAATATTAGCAGATCGCCTTCGGTCCACGTTCTGCGAATGATGTGAAAACAAAAAAATTTTAACTTATGGGGCATGAATGACGTTTATGAGATACGAGCTTGTCGTTGAGAAACCTGGTTTCGTTGAGAACGCTGATGGAAACGTTACTTGGAACCGACAATGCTAGATGGGTTGTTAACAAGAGATTATTTTTATTGCACTTGGGCCAAATGTGGCCTTTCTTCATTATCACGTATTTCACGTTACAGTGTTTACATCGACGCGTTGGCGGAAATGTGTTGAAAAAGTGTGTGAGAAGAGGAAATGTTTCACACGCCGACGTTGCGTAGCCTGGAATGAGAAATACCGCATCGATGGAGGAATCTAGTCTTCGCGATTGGTTATGTCGAATGACGTACCTCGTTTGTAGACCAACGCTTCTCGTACCGAGTCTTCTACGTGGCCCTCTTGATAATATTCCGTATCCGAGAAGTAGCGATCGAATTCAGTCGTGTTGGAAGCTTGGCGGAATTCTTCTGTGAGAAAACTCGATAGCGATATTACTTCGCTGCAAGCAAATCGTGTCAGGTCGACGAATCAGGCGGAACCGGCGAAAAAAATGGATTTATTTCAAATACGGGATATTTATTTACGACGTAAAATATGAATTGGAAGAAAACCGCGATACGCGCATGCGTCGGAAGTAACCAGTTGGAGTTGTTTGGTTTTTGGGTGGTGCGCGTGCGCGAATAGGCGTACGCGCGGATGATACTTGAGCGTGCGGTTGAGCGCACGCGCAGATAATGAAATGCAAACGCTTACCTGAAGAATTGTCGCAAATAAATGAGTCGCGGGAAGAGTCGCGTTTCCGTGTCGTAATAGTAGAAGGCCGGATTTTCGAGATCTTCGAGACTCCACCACGTCCTGTTCGTCAACGGGTACACGTTGTAGGTGGTTCGTCGGTATACGGATCGAAAAATTCGTTTTTCGACGGCTTTTTCGTACCACTTTGGGAATACAGAAGCGCGTGATTTTCATTGGCGTTGACTCGGGCTCGCGGTCGTTTGTGAGATTGTACGTACCTCGATTGCTTCGCGCTTTCTGCCCAATCTCCGCAATGAGTCTCCTAACTTCTCGTAGTAGATACCCGGATTGCTCAGTGCGTAAGTGCTATTGATAACTTTGGTGAGATATTTAACGACGTCCTGCCATTTGCCTTGTATATAAGCCAAATCACCCAAATTGGCGTACCCCATCGTATGGTTGGGCCAGCTTGCGATCAAAATCTTGCATACCATCGTCGCCTCGGCTAATCTGTTTTATAACGAGTGAAAGTGTACGAGGATTAGTGGAAATAGACGCCCGGGCGTAAGTGGCCCGTTGCCTTTGGTGCGTTATATGTTGTTAAACGATATTGCGCCTTTACTTGCGATTTCTTTTAAGCAAGCTGACGAGGCGAGCTTTGCAGCGTCTGTTGGACGGATGCGCAACGACTAGCTCTCTGGCTTCTGTTTCAGCTGCGGAATAATCGCCTACAAAATGAGCGATAATCGATAACGCGATGTATACGAGGTGGCCGCTGGCACGCCGGAGTGTAGGGTTTACCTATGTCTTCGTGCAGATTTATCTTCCTTAGCTTTATTTCGATTCTATCCTTCACTGATAATCTATTGTCAACGCGATGTAACACTGTTGCGTAGTGAGTCAACGCGTTCACCGTACTTTCTTCGGACACCCTGGTGTCGCTGGCGTGGTAGGCGTTTTTTTCGTAGGCTCTGGCCACTCCGTAGCGGGCGCGAATTGAGTTTGGTAAGTGATCGAGAATATCCAGGTAATTTTCGATGGCCTCTTCTGTATGCTGTCACGAAGTTTTATGGTTTGAGAGAATACTTCGATATGCGGATCGTTCGTGTAGTTGTGTACTTACGTTTGCCGTGAGAAGACTTTCGGCGTCTCGGAATTTAGGTTCGTATAGTTCTTCCTCTTTGCTAAAACCGTAGATTTCCGGGGATACCGTTAACTGTAATTGAAAACGCGTTGGAATGGTTGAAATTGAGGTAGACGCGTGATTGAAGGTTACATATTTACCGTTCTTGACTTCTTGCGGTACATCAGGCCTTCGTCACAATTCCAAAAGGTTTTCTTTCCGGCTGCGAATCATGTGAAAAAAGTTTATCTTGGTTTATCGTAAAATTAAAACGTCGCGCGTATCGTAAAGCAAAAGGTGATTTAGAGGAGTTGGGCTTTGGAAAGGTACTGGTGTGTGTTGGTCGACCATACGAATCCTCGTGGAGTTTGACTGCGTGTTGTACTGTCGGAAAAGTGGATGATGTTGCGATAGCGAATGGTGATGGCCGATGGTTGTTACATGGTGGATCGCTTGTTGTTGTGTGATTTACGCGAACGCGAGAATCAGTTTGATGAAGGACTTACCTGTTGCATTGTTGATAATAGGGTGCCTTATGATGTACCTAGTGGAATCTCGATAAACTGTACGAAGTCCGGTAAATGCGAACCGAAGCAAAATAAAGATGGCTGCGGTTAAATAAAGGTGGCAAGCTAAACCGCACAATGGTCTTGCTGCAAGGATAAACAAAAATTCGTAATCTTTGAATATTTCGAAGCATAAATACCATACGTGCCTCTTCTACGTAGTCTGGGCAGCCTGCGGAATATCAAGCGTAGGGCAGGAATCCTCAAATGTTCCATTATGAAAGGTGATGTATGACCGTAGAATCACGTTACGAGCATGGACGATTTACAGGTTTCGAGACGAATACGTATTAACAACTGATTTCGAAGAGGTCGGTTTGCAGTTTTGACTGAGTTGAAAATGCGATAAAAGGCAGAGGTTACGTGATTCGTGTGCGGATGTTTGAATGGGATTGTAACGTAGTGGTTACGTTCACGCGAATAATGGAAAATGTGAGCAAGTAAATTCGTGTATTTTATCAACGAATCGGAGAAATAATGTTGCGTAATTATTGATGATGATTATTCCGGCAAGTGTTGGAATTTGATTTTTCGAACTTTGCCATTGGAATAATTTCCGTGTAGAATTTGGCAGCGTGTGGTGCTAATTTTGTTTTGATTTTTGTGTCATGTTCCGTTCGGAATCGTGGTCATGATGCGTTTGTTGTTTCGACTTAATTGATTAATTTCACGATGCGATAGTTCGAGCGGAGGTGCTGCGAGAGTTGATTGGGCGCTATTCAGCGACAATTTGTCGGTAATATTTGGCATGGGTGGGAGCGGGAAAGGGTGAAAAAATAAAAAAGGATTGAAGAAACACAAAGCAACGATGTAGCGATAGCGTGGATTTTGGAAAAAAAGAGCGCAGAGCGAAATGTAAAGGTATTTCAGTGTTGCGATGATTTGAGGGGTTTTTTGAGAAAATAACTATGACGGGGAGTCAATTCTTTCAAAATTTTTAATTTGTAGCAAAATTATGGAAATGGAAATTTTTTCAGATTTTTTTGTCTTATTTTACCGCAGCGAAAGTCTTTTTCAAACTTTCTTCGTCGCTTGAAATGGCGGCGTGAAGTGGGACAAAATATTCTGGAAAACTTTCATCTTTGCTTCGAATACTTTCGTCAGTGGGTTTTTTGTGGGGAAACGCGGAAGGACGCCGCACAGTGGACGTTTATACATGATCCAGCGCGCCAAAATTATTTTATTGGGTGTTACGAGGGGTTTTGGAACGCGTAGAGTTGAAATCTAGTGTCTATTTTGAGCTAACTCCCTCCCCCTTCAAGGTGGAGGGTTGGAAGAATGAAAAAATCAAGATTTCAAAACAAAAATTGGTCGGGGGGCTTGGAACGCTCTTAGAATTAAAATGTGATGTTTATTTTGAGCTAGGTTGCTCTCTTTTCCTGGTGAAATTTACCATAAAAAGCTTTAAAAAATGAAAGAATTTGAAAAGAAGTGATTTGAGAAAAAAATCATTTTTATTAACCTTTACAAAAAATTAAAAATTTTTTAGCTCCCCTCCCCAAAAAAACCGTTTTTGCTAATATCTAGCAAACCGTTGATCCTGTTGAAATTCTGAAATTACATCGGCAGCTGAAAACTTGGCTTTGAAGTTGTTTTGACGTGAACTTCGATCCTGCCGAATTTCATCGAATTCTGAGAATGCGACCTACGAAGGTTCCCTTGTGAGCACTAAATACAACTTATATCGACGACAAAAGGTGCTTTTTTGTTTTTTTTTTTTATATTATTACCTACTCACCTAAAAGTTTACCAGTTGACGTTTGATGTCCAAAGATTATGTTTTTAAACAAAAAAATAATTTCACTTCAATTTTTTCTCTCAAAGTAGTAGCAAGAGGTGTGGATAGATACAAAATTTATGGACTTACAATTTTTGAGAATTAGCGTGCCTCCCCCCACCCCTCCAAAATAAAGAACTGACAAAAAAAGGCCTGCGTTCACCTATCACCCAATATAAAAATTAAGCGAAGTCGTTGACTTTACAGTTGTAAAATGCAGTAAATGTATGCAATTTTTTTCACAATTTCTGAAAAAAATTCATGTTTACTTAATTATGTACTGTACACTTGTAACGTAATTTAAAGGCCAACTTGTGAATTTTTATTCTTAATTAACCTCAATATCGACGGTTACTGTTTTTGTGAACATAGAAATGGCGAAGTGCTGTTTGTTTGATAATTGTTTCCCTTGATTTCGAATTTTCGCACTCGAGATTATCGTTGACGGATGCGTGTATTTTTAGATTCAGATGTCGAATGAATAACAACGAAAACCACGAACTAACTCACGAGACAAAAACGCGTTTTAATATAAAAAATCAATTACAAATAAATAATATAATAATTTCGCCCGTCACTTATGCTAACACAGTTAGCATAGGGTGAATTGTCTGCGATAGATAACTTCATACCGTCGTAATATAGACCCAACGTCTGATATTCGGCGTTTGCGATTAATAATAAAATTAAAACAATTGTCAATGCGGCCACAAGTTGGCTTTCCATCGGTCACCTTTGACTAGTTTGTGATGTCTCATGTGGAAGCTTAATAACATTAAAACTCCGGTACCGTTATTCCAAATCTCGTGCTCGAAACTGCCGTCAAATATTAGCACATCGCCTTTGGTCCACGTTCTGCGAATGATGAGAAAACAAAAAATTGTAAACTTATCGGGTATAAATGCCATTTATGAGGTACGAGGCCGTCTTTGACAAACCTGGTTTCGTTGAGAACGCTGATGGAAACGTCACTTGGAACTGACAATGCCAGATGGGATGTTAATAAGAGATTACTTCTAGCGCACCTGGGCCAAATGTGGCCTTTCTTCATTATCACGTATTTCACGTCGCATGACCAACATTCACGCGTCGGCGAAAATGTGTCGAATAGCCGTGTGAGCCGAGGAAACAGTTTACATGCGGACGTTTTAATGGCTGAAAAAAGGGAAAGGCGTGAGTTTTCGAAATTGGCGCGTATTTTGTGGATGAAAATAACGAGAGATACGTAATCGATGCAGGAATCATGTGGTGGTGAAGGGTTATGTCGAATGACGTACCTCCCTCGTAGATCATCACTTCTTGTATCGAGTTGGGCACGTGGCCTTCTTGGTATTGTTCTGTATCCAAGGCGTATTGAGAAAAGTCAGTCCTTGCGAGAGCGCGTCGCAGTTCTTCTCTGAGTGCGTTTACGTTCACTCGCGATTTTAGTTTTCTACAAAGAAAAAAATATCGTAGAAAGTCGACAAAGTAGAAAGGACCGACGAAAGAAAGAATTAATTTCAAGTACGAAATTTTTACGGCGCGAAATACGCTGAAATCGGACGAGCACTCGACCAGGCGCATGCGTCAAAAATGACCAGTTGTAATTGTTCGGTTTTGCGGCTGGTGCGCGTGCGCGTAAAGGTGTACACGAGATGGGTACTGTGAACGTCGGGTTGAGCGCATGCGCAGATAATGAAACGCGAACGCTTACTTGTAGAAACTTGATATAGGCTTTAGTAGCGTTCTATTGCCCTTGGAATACTCGTACTTCACATCTTCGAATTCGTCGACACTCCACCACGGCTTGCTCTCCACGTTGAAGTCGTTGTAGGATGATCGTTGGTGTATTGATGGAATAAATCGTTTCTCCTCGGCTTTTTTGTATTGCTTTGGGAAGGATGTAAAAAAAGCGTATTAGTTTAATTTAGCGTCGACTCGGGCATACGGTGATTTTCGACGCTGTACGTACCGCTTCGGCTTCTTGTCTTTTGCCTAATCTCTGTAACGAGTCTCCTAGCGCTTCATAGAAGAAAACCGCAGTATGTCTTTCTTGAATCGTTTCAACGCCGAAGGATAGGTTTCCTGCGGCATACTCCCATTTTCCCAGCGTATACATTATTTCACCCAAAGTAACATATCCCGATGCGTAGTAGGGGTCTTTTTCGAACAGTTCGAAGCACGTCGCTATCGCTTCGTCAAATCTGTCGGAAACGAGTAAGCGTTTACGAAGTAGGTGGAAATAACGGCGCTGGCGTTTGTTCAACGTTGATGAGCGTTATTGCACGTTTACCTGCGACCTCTGAGATACGTTATAGCGAGTCGATCTAAACAGGAGGGATCATCCGGGTAATCTTCAACCATTTTCTGGGCCGCTGTTATAGATGCGGAAAAAAGTTCTGTGGAAAAAGCGATTATTGATTGCGAACTGTAGTACGAGATGGTCAGGTACGCTGGAGTTTATGGTTTACCTATGTCTTCGTAGATATCTATCAACAATAGCATAAGGTCCTGTCTGGTTCTGTGATCTATTCGATTGTGAGCGTAGGCTAACGCGAGTGATAAGTGATTGGCCGCTTTTTTTTGGGTTTCTATCACATCCGTCTCGTTGTGTGGTTGGTAGGCGACACGATTGTAAACTTTGGCCGCTCCCACGTGGGCACGAAACGAGTTTGGGTATTTTTCAAGAATTTTGAGGAACGCGTCGACCCGCTCTGGCGTAGGCTATGCGTGTTCGATGGAAAAGGAGAAATTTAGCGTGGTTTGTACGAGGCTGCGGTTCGAGGAAATACTTGGATACCGATCGTACGTGTACTTACGTTGTAGATGAAGGCATCTTCGGCTTGCTGGATTTCCTGTTTGTATCGTTCCTCTTCTGTGCTAAAATAGAATATAGGGTCTGGTCTCTGGAATTGAAAACGCATTAGAATGATCGGAACGGAGTTGGGTGCGTGAAACGAAATACGATATTTACATATCTGAACCGTCCAGGCACTTTTTCTTTGCAATCCTGCAAGTATTCCAGATAATCTGCAAATCAGGTGAAAAAGGTTGGTCGAGGTTGATTATGAGACTAAAACGATTTGCAAGCGTAGGCGCGTATCGTAAAGCAAAAGGTGATTTGGAACGTGTGGAGGAGTACGTGTTACGAGGGGGAAGTTGCGGTATAGGAGAGTGAGCTTCCGCAGGTATCGGTGTGGGTTGGCCGACCATACGAATGCTGGGATTTGGCCGTGTGTTGTGATACTGTCGCAGAAATGGGTGATGGTTGGCGGTTGTTGTAGTAAATCGCCTCGTGTATGATTTACGCAAACGCAAGAATTAGTTTGATGTAGAACTTACCTTCTTCTTCTTCGGTGATATTGACATTTTTCAGATCATCGTCTGTTTTTATGATATGTGAATGATCTTCATCTAATTTGACTTTTATAACCAAGCACAAGAACATAAACAAGATGCATGAACCAAGCAGAATGAGAAACTTGAAAGGAGAATGCTTTCGTCGTGGTTGTCGGTGGTCCACGCCCTCCTCTGTGAAGATAAATAGAATGCGATAATTTGGAATATTTCGAAGAATAAATAATAACATACGTGCCTAAATCAGGTATGCTTTCCGCACTTCCTCGATCAGGATCGCCGTGCATGGCGTTAAAGTCGCGTAAATCATCGACATTTATAGCGTCCATTTCGAAAGGTGGCGACTACCGAAGAATCACGTAATGAGTATGAACGATTTCCAGGTTTCGAAGCGAGTTCTTATTTAGTACTGATTACGAAGAGGTTGGTTTTCAGGTTCGAATGCGTCGAAGATATGATAACAACAAAGGTTACGTGAGTGGTGTTTGAGCTTTTGAATGGAATACGACGTAGTCGTTATCTTTAGGCGAGTAATTGAAAATGTGAACTGGTAAATTCGTGAATTTTATCAACGAATCGAAGTAATAACGTGAAGTAATTGCTAACGGGTATTATTCCAGAAAGTGCTGGAAATTGATTTTTCGAGCGATTTTCATTAAAATAATCTCCATGCAGAATTTGGCGACATATGTATTAATGCTAATATTCTGTTCTGATATTCTGCGTAAAGTAGAGTAGGTACAATTAAGAATTTTTTCAGGATTGCAACTCATGGACGTCGTACTTTTTTTGGGGGGAATTTTAAAGTTTTAAATTACTTTTTCTGAGTTGGAAAAAGTGGTAGGTTATGGAGAGCTGCACGGATATCCGCGTATCCGTCTGGTATCCGTTTCGCGGATACCGATACGGTTTCATTCGGTGGATAATTTTTTTCGCTGCGCTGTAATAGCCACGAGGAAGGGTGTTGCCACGTGGAAGTTGAACAATGTGAATTAAGCGTTTGGATTGAGTTTAAAATTTCTTTTAATTATCCCCCCTCTCACCATCTAAAAAAAAGAATTTTTCATGAAACTACGTGGCACATCAAAACGTACTTACGTTTTTCGACATGCTCATTTCATTTTTAAACTTGCTTCGGCCTCATCCGAAGAAATGAAGCCTCCTACGCGGGAGGGGTTTAAACCTTTAAATTCGGCCACAAAATGTTGTCACGCATCAAAATGTATGTTTTTTAGCCCCCAAATAAAAAAAATTTAAGGGGTAGAGGGTGAGGCAAAATAAACTCATGTCGCTTGTTAATATGTGTTTCAAGACCCTTGACTGAAAAAATTAATCTGGGAGGCGATGATTGGCGGGTGGAAGCGAAACATAAAAAAAATTATGTCGTGCGTCAAAATGTAGGTATATTTTTTGATAAGCTTAGGTATTTCATTTTTGAAATTGTTTCGGCCTACCTGAAAAAATTAAAGTTTTGGTTACAAGTCGTGGATACCACGGATACCTCGATTTACGTTTTATCCGGATAAATTGGGCATATCCGTTATCCAGATTGTTACTCCTTCAGTTCAGAAATTAGGCAAAAATATCAAATGACTGATTTTTCTGTGCGCAATGAGATCTACAAAAATGTGTTGATAAATTTTTTCTGCCAGCGGAATTCTTCAAGTTATTATTTACAAGTTCAAAAATTCTTTTTCAAGCTAGACCACCCTTCATAATAACGTTTATTACCTATTTTTTGGAGTACTATCTATAGGTGAAGAATTGTGCATTGATCGTTTTTCACCCTGTATTTAGGTAAATTAAATACCACCCTCTCCCCAACTAGTCTTCCTTCGCGTCGTCAAAACTCGATGGTGGTCTATGAACCCTCCACTTCGGCGGTTTCTGTTTTTGTAAAAGAGGTACATTGTTTAGGATTATTTTGATTTCAGATTTTCTCATTCAAGATTCCATCGGTCACATCGCTTTGGTGTTTTTTTTCGAGTTCATCGATTGATTTCGTGATGCTGTGATTCGAACAGTGAATTCTGGAGTGCGAAGTCCCAGTGAAGAGTTGTTTTCGAGACTGAGCTATCGAGAATTTTCGAAATTATCGGTTTCATTCGCGGTTCTTCTAAGCCATGGAAAAAATGATCGTTTGTCGAGGGAGAAGTCATATTCGGTGAGTTATTTTTGGAATGTTATTCGTTGGAAATGTGGATTGTGGGCTTCATTAGGCATGTAATTGTAAGCACATCGAATGGAAAACATAAAAAGCTACGAACTAACACACGAGACATAAATAGGCGTTTAATATCAAACATAAATTGCAAGTAAATAAATAAATAATTTTACACATCGCATATACTAACCCGGTTAGAATAGTGCGAGTTGTCTATAATAAATAAATTAAAATCGTCATTGTAGACCATGTAGTTAGAGCACCAAAAATTTTAAAAATGCTTATCAAAAGGTGTTCAATATTTGTTTTTCGCTCTCTGTTAATTCGGGACTCCACGCGTCGAAGCTTAATAACATCAGAACTCCGGTTCCGTTATTCCAAATCTCGTGCTCGAAAGTGCCGTCAAATATAAGCACTTCGCCTTCGGTCCACGTTCTGAGGAAAGACGAAAAAGCAAACAATTAGACCTTTCGTATAAATGAGAGCACCAGTGGCGAAATACGTGCTCGTCGTTGACAAACCTGGTTTCGTCGTGAACCCTGATGGAAACGTCACGCGGAACTGAGATTGGTAAATGGGTTGTTAACAGATTATCAACTTTATTGCACTTCGGCCAAATGTGGGTTTTCTTTATCATCAGGTATTTCACGTCACATTTCCAACATCGGCGCGTTGGAAGAAATTTGTCGAATAAGCGTGTAAGTTGAGGAAACAGTAAACATGCGGGTGTTTTGTAGCCTGAAATCAAGGCACGATGTGTATTTTCGAAAAGGGACGCGTGTGTTTTAAGTTGGAGAGAACAAAAAATACGTAGTCGATGGAGGAATCTTGTCGTTATGAATGGTTTCGTTGAATTACATACCTCGATCGTAGACCAACACTTTTCGTACCGAGCCGGATACGTTGTTTGCTCTGTAATATTCTGTATCCCAGCCATATCGAATAAAGTGCATCGTTTCGACAGCGTTTCGGAGTTCTTCTCCGAGAGTTCTCGATAACGATGTCAGTTTCCTGCAAAAAAGATCGTTTATTTCACTAACGAGATTTTACGGTGCAAAACATTGAAATTGAAAGAAAACCAGGATGCGCGCATGCGTCGGAAGTAACCAGTTGAAGTTGTTTGGTTTTGAAGGGGGAGGGGGGGGGCGCGCACGTAGAGTTGAACGCGTGCCGGGGAATTGGAGCGTGCGGTTTAGCGCATGCGCAGATAACGAAATGCAAACGCTTACCTGTAGAAATCGTGGAAGGTGATTAGTTTCTCGTCTTTACCTTCGAAATCCTCGACATTCCACCACGGCTTGCCCGTCAAGCGGTCAATGATGCTGTACGATCGTTGGTATATTGATCGAAAAATATGTTTTTTTACGGCTTCTTCGTAATACTTTGGGATACAAAAGCGTGTTATTTTGGTTTGGCGTTGACTCGGTCATACGGTAATTTGCGACGTACTACGTACCTTGACGGCTTCTTTTTTTCGGCCTAATCTCTGCAACGAGTCCCCTAAAGCCTCGTAGTAGATTGCCATCTCGGTATCTGGTAAACTTACCGTGATACCTTTGAATAGATGTTGAACGGCGGTCAGCCATCTGCCTTGTCTATGCGCCACATAACCCAAATAGATGTACGCCAAGGTATAATCGGGCCACTTTTTGAGCAGCTTACGGTAATTTTGTATCGCATTTGGGAATCTGCCGGTAGTGAGTGAGTTTACGAAGACGAGTGAAAAAAGGTTGCTCGGCACTTTCGTAGCATCCGATGTTGATAAACGCCACAAAGTAGGATATTCACTTGATCCGGTGCGTCAAAAGTTGAAAAATCGAAAAAATTCCAAAAAAAAACTCCACCGCAGCAAATTACTCGGAAATATGCTGCGGTGGTACATTTTGCTACAAAACGCTATTTTTTTGGGAAAAAATCGATTTTCGTTTTCACAAAAAAGCCCAAAATTATCAAAAATGAAAATTTTTGTTCTTTTTCACAAATTTTCAATTTTTCATTCCCTCCACCGGGTAGGGGAAGGGATCTAGCTCAAAATGGACATCAGATTTGAATTCTACACGTTCTAATCTCCCTCCCAATTTTTGTTTTGAAGTTATGATTTTTTACATTCCCCCTCCCCGTCACTGGGGAGGAGGAGGAGAGGGTCAGCTCAAAATGGACACCAAACTTAGATTGTACGCGTTCCAAAACCCTCTTAATAGTTAATGAAATAATTTTGGCGGGCTGAATCGTGTAAATGTTCTACTGTGCGTCGCGTCGTCGTACATTTACGTACATACTTGCGACCTCGTATGTATAATCTGGCGAGACGATCTATGTAGTATGCATCATTCGGGTATTTGTTGATTAGTTCCCCGGCTTGTTTTGTTGCTTTTTGGAAATTGCCTACGAAATGAGCGGTAATTGATCGCGAACTCTAATACGAGGTGGCCCGATACGTTGGAGGGTATGTTTTACCTAAGTCTTCGTAGATATCTATCAATCTCAGCTCGATTTTCTTTATGACGCCTTCTGTTACTCCTTTGTGAACATGGTCTAGAGCATTTTGATAATGAGTCGACGCGTTTACTAGACTGTCCATCGATTCCGTCCTTTTGTCGAGCCTGTAAGCGTTCCATTCGTAGGCTCTGGCCGCTCCGTAATTTGCGCGAAATGAGGTTGGTAGTTTTTTGTGAATTTTGAGGTACTCTGCGAGCGCGTCTTCCATTTGCTATGTGTACGTAATGAAAATGGAGAAATGTAGAAATTACGGTTTGAGAAAGTACTTCGATACGGATTGTACGTGTACTTACAGCTGAGTTGGAATATTTTTCGGCATTCTTGAAGTCGAGTAATCCTTCTGCTTCGTTAGATTCATGGAATGGAGGTGGTAACTGGAATTGAAAACGCGTTTGAATGGGTGAAGTTGAGGTAGATGGGTATAACAAGGTTCATATTTACCTCTCTTTCCTTTCCACGATAAACCCGGGTTTCGTTACAGAGGGTTCCCATTTCGGCTTCAACTAACGCTACAGAAATTCGTCGTGGTTAATTTTAAAATTTAAACGGTTTGCAAATAGTCGCGCGGACAGTGTGAAGGGAAAGGTGATTTGGGGCGAGTGAGGAGTTAGTGTAATGGGAGAGTTGAGGAGTAGAGGAGTTGGGCTTCCGGAGGTACCGGTCGCGCTGGAATTTCAGTGTTATGAGGAAAGCGACGAGCGGTGCTTATTATAGAAAATCGTTTGTTGGCTGATGTACGCGAACGGTAGAATTAGTTCGATGGAGGACTCACCATTTGTTGTCGGCGGAGGAAAAAAAAATCTATCAACGCTACGGAAATGTGATATATAGATTAGAGCTACCACAATCAAAAGAATCACAAATACACTCATGAAACACCTAATGGTGGTGAAGGATTGAAACTCAGTTGGTGACTCCTGGACGGCGGCGGCCGGCGCTGTAAAGAAAAATCGGAAAATCGTAATTTTAAAATTTTTCAATGAATAAATATCATACGTGCCTCTTCTTTCAGCGGGCCTTTCAGCGGGATTTTCATCGGGATTGGGCGGCATAGGATGTACGGTGGCAACGCGCCTGGTAGGCTCTTCCATTACGAAAGCTGATCAGTGACCAAAGAATCACGTAATTAGTATGAGCGATTTCCAGGTTTCGAAATGAACATGTATACGACGAAGATGCGTTGCTTTTCGCGTCGCGATAACTAATGATTTCGAAAAGGTTGGTTTTCAGGTTTGAGTGGGTGGAAAATGTGATAACATAGCGAAGGTTACGTGAGTGGTGTTTGAGCGTTTGGATGGAATACGACGTAGTGGTTATCTGTACACGAATAATTGAAAATGTGAGCAGGTAAATTCGTGAATTTCATCGAGTAGTCGTAGAAGTAACGTGACGTAATTGTCGATGATGATTATTTCGCGATGCGCCGGAATTTGATTTTTTCAACGTTATAACTTCTGCGCTGAATTTTTCAGCGTTTTGCTAATTCTTGGTTAGTTATTGAAACGGCGAGGATGGAGTGGAACAGTAACGATGGGATCCGGCGGATAATTTTTTTTGCTGTGCTGTAATAGCTGTAAGGAGGAGTGTTGCTACCTGCAAGTTGAAAGTTTCAAATTTCTTTGAAATTATAACCTTAGCACCCCGCTAAAAAAATTTCAACAAAATCATGTCACACATCAAAATGTATGTTTTTCGGCATGCTCATTTCACTTTGAAATGTGCTTCGGCCTTACCTGAAAAAATGAACCCTCCCGAGGTGGAGGAAATTAAACTTTGAAATTCCCAACAAAATGTTGTCGAAAATCAAATTTTATGTTTTCGAGCACCGAAGTGAAAAAATTTTTGGGGGAGAAGGGTAGGGTGAAATTTGAATTGAAAAAAATCATGTCGTTCGTGAAAATGTATATTTCGAGACCCTTGACCAAAAAGATTAATTTAAGGTGTGGTGGTGGTGGGCGGGGGATAAATTTGACATTTTCCAAAAAATTACGTCGTCCTTCAAAATGAACATTTTTTGAAATGTTTAATTGCTTACAAGAGAACCTCTCGAGGTGTCCGACTCAAATTTGAACGGGAGTTGAATTTTTGGAAATTTTACGTCAAAAAAAAACCAAAACCAAAATTTTAGCTGCCCAAGTCAACTTTTCGATATTTGGCGAATTTTTGAAAATTACGAAATTCCATTGAAAAGAGAAAATAGAATATAAAAATAAAAAATCTGGAAAAATAATTTTAAATCGCGCAAAAACTAGTTTCCTTCTAATTTGAACCGCTGAATCCGAAAATCGCATCGCCGAGCCGTTCTGGAGCCTCCAACGCGATTTTCATTTTTCTCCAGCCACTTCGAAATGTTCCAGAAGACGTTCAAAAGCCTGGTTTCCTCTTATTCCCGACCTACCGAATCGACTTGACCATATTTTCAGAAAATTCCAGCCGGACACCTCAAGTGGGTTTTTCTGGACCAGTTTTGGACGAAAAAATTTGAATAATTTTTAATTTATCAACTTTGGATACTTTCACGTGCTACCCAAGTTTGGTGACATTTGAAAAACTACGAGAAAAAGTTCATCTTGAGGAATTTGCGCTTCGAAATGCTCT